>JAYESA010000254.1:0-292179 GCA_036927795.1 Iris macrosiphon
TAACGAATCAAACTTGGTGAGTGGGCTCTGTCCCTTCTCCTCTACTCCTTCATGCATAATAAAATGGAACACACGTAAAGGCTTGAACACTTGGACTGGAACTTGGAAATCACTACACTGAGGCGTGCATAGAGTGTACGTCGTTTGCTTGGATTGCTTTGTGGCTTGAGTTGGTTTTCGCGTTGGATAGTTGGAGCTAGAGTTGGATTATATACTTGGGGCAGTTGAACAAATAATTAGAATAATCTTGGTTGGAACATCGGGAATTCGGGCGAGCGAGCGTGCATCCGTGCACGAGTATCACTTGGGCGCTTTGTCATGCAAAGCGTGCAGTTGGTGGTTCGAAACCGGACAACTGCATCGGCGAGGGCATTGTGCCACTGTTGGGGCATTGTGCCACAGGATTTTTCTGAGCGAGGGGTGTTGAACCAATTGGAACACTGTGTCGAGAAGCGACATAGTGCCTATGGGGATAACTTGAGATTTGTGCCTTGGGCTATAGTTGGAGAATGGTTATGACAGTTGGTTGGATGAGTCTATGATCGTTTGGTGGGGCGAGAATGCTCGATCCTCTCGTCATACCTACTTGGTGTCTGCATTGGTCACGGACAACCTGTGTTGCACGGGGTTTGGTATCCTCGAACGGGAAGGCTCCGGGGCACCGGAACCGTTTCGGCCATGGAGGAGACAAAATTTGGTAACGTGCCTCGGGCGCGGTGCCGGCGGTTTAATACGATTCAGGCGGGCTAGCTACTCAGCGCTGTTTCGAGTAAAACTGCAGTTGAACAGTCCTTTATGGCTTGGCCAGTGACTTCATATAGATAAGAGTTAGTTTGCATTGTTTTGGTTTGGTTTGTGCTTTTCGTTTAGGCGGCGGCCACCTTGCCTCGGCAAGAGTGTGGATATCGAATATTGGGTTATAAGGTTTGGATTGAGGATGGATATTGAGGCTTGGAAATGGTTCGATAGGTGTTCTCGTGTTGCTTGGGTTTGAGTAGGACGAGTTGCATGCTAGTTTCCTTCGAGTTGGCTATATTTGCTTGTATATTGGCTTGAGTTGAATGCTTGCATGCTTAACTTGATTTACAGTTTTCCATAACATGTCATACCCTATGCCATGAAACGAATCTAGGATTCAACTAGAAAGATCACCATATAACTGTTTGCATTCACTATTCTACTTTAGTGTCGGTTTAGACGAGTGGGTTACCCCGCTTACCAGTACGGCTGTGTACTGACCCACGTTTGTGGGCATTATTTCAGGTACGCAGGTGTAGTGGCGCTGCTTGGATATACGGGACAATGTATGAACGGTAAGTACCTTTGTGGGCTAGAGAAAGAGCAAGAGTATTACATCGCATTGTGACATTATTCTTTGTGGCATTTTATTTGAACCCTATCGAGAGCTTCGCTGCGTATACTCTGATGTGTGCTTGGTACACAATACTTGACTTTCGCTGCAACTTGGTCGTTTCGATGATAACTTTGGTGTTTGACAACATCGCCTTGTGCGAGCGCAACTCCAGGCTCGTACGACATCACGTCTCGATGAGAACGATTATCCTGCGGGAGCGCTGCAACGTGGTGATTCACGTTCAGCGGGGACTATTGAGCTTGCGGGAGATTGGGACGTGACATATTGGTATCAGAGCGCCCGGTTCATTTCCTCGGACTTGGTCCTTCGTTTCATCACAAACTCTAAATAGCTTCCGCGTGTCGTTTAGCTCTTGGCTCTACTCGGTGCTGCATTGTATATTTCATGCAATAAGTCTATATATTACTGGTTGTGGCTGCATGTTGTTCTTCGTTGCGTTGCTTTTGTTGGTTGTCGTTAGATCGCTTAGCATCGTTAGGCTTTGTTGCATTCGTGTAGCAAGTTGTGTGGCGTTGTTGCACTTGTGCAGCAAGTTGAGAGGTGTCGTTCGTTGGTTTGACTTGTCGTTCGGTTAGTTTCTGGTTGCATCTGTGCATCAGTTGGTTGGCAGACGAGATGGATTTTGTGGCATGTTGTGAGTAGAAGCATCAGATGAGAATAGATCGTTGCACGAGTTGCTCGTGTAGCGAATGTGTTGGATAGAGTTTGATTTTTGGTTGGGTATATCACGGAGAGCGTTGCACGAGTTGCTCGTGTGGCGCATTGGTTAAGCATGTTTGAGTTTGGCTTGGGAATATCAGGATAGCGTTGCACGAGTTGCTCGTACAGCAAATGTGTGGAACAGTTGGGTATTGGATTGGACTACTTGGAAGAGATCGTTGCATGGGTTGCTCGTGTAGCGAAAGTATCGGACGGTTTGAGAAATAGCTGGAAGTATTGAGAATGGAACATAGCACAAGTTGCCTAACGAGATTGATGGGAAGAGTTAAATGGTTAGTGCATTGGCTGAGTTTCGTGTCAGACTTGAGTTGGGGATGGCAGGATCACGCATAAGGGATGGTTCAAACGGATCTTGGATTAGTGCAAAGGAATCGTAATGCGAGTAGCGACTTGATTCGGAGTGGTATATAGGATACCACATAGTGAACAAAGCATTTGAATATTTTGGATAAACATGAAAGGAATTGCCGCAACGGACACGGGTAACAGAAAAATAAGTTGGTTGGTGCACATCGGCTGAGTTAGGAAGAATGAAAAAATAGAGCAATCGAATGTGAGTTGAGCAATCAAGAACGGACTTATACAAATAGAAGTATCGTTGGACTTGAGAGATGGACGAGATCGGAACAAGCAATGGAAAGAGTGTTTGGAAATTTAAAGAATTGAGGCAGACCATGTATTGAAAACAAATTAAGATCGATCAGATGGAAAGCTGAATATTAGAGTTCGTTTGCACGAATTGGAAGTTCGGTGAAGCATGAGGAACAAACAGTTGGGATACGCTTGAGCGAAACGATGGGTGAATCAGAGGATAGCGAGCACGGACTACGAAATTATGAAAAATACATTGGAGCTGTTGGTTGAGCAATGAAACACGATCTGGTTTGGAGGGGCAATGCGATGGATTCACACGAACTTGAAGGATTTTGGATATTGGTGCTCGGACTCAGGCTTAGCGGAAGTGAAAATTTGGCAAAATGGTGCAACAATGATAGACGGATTCTTCTGAAGACATAAACGGACATGAGGCAAGTCCAGTTGATGTTAAGTCAGATTGGAAGTTAACTCTTGCAGTACTGAGGCAGATTGAGGCAATAAGTAGAGACAATAATGGATTTGAGATTTATGTTGGAACTGATGCACGAGTCATTGAGAGTGTATGGACTGATCGGAACATAAAGAAAATCAAGCCGGGCTAAGGAATGGAACAAGAGCAAGGATTGTGGCGGATGGACTTTTGAATATAGCTAAACTAGAGAGCAACATTGGAACAAATAATGTGCTACTCGAGCAAGTTGGACATGCACTGTGAAACATGACAAACGGATAAGAATCGGAGCAAGTCTCTGGTTTCGGGAATCATTGCAAGTGGTAGTGCGAGAAGTCGAACCTGGCAGTTCGAAAAATTTGATGGATTCAGGGCAGAACGGCGGATTGATGGAAGACGGTTTCAACAAGCGCAGTTCTCGAATTGTGGCTTGGATAGATAGTAAGACTCTAGGTGGTTAAGCGGCGTTTGGTTGAAAGATTCGTTAGAGGTATTGCATGAAGTTCTCAGAGTCAGAAGTTCGAGTCGGATGGAATGGTTGGAGTATGGCTCAAAATTGCAGAGAAGATATAGCATGATTCGTAGTAACTGTCCATCGTGATGACTTACAATTATCGAGCGTAGCTTCGGGACAGCTGACCCTAGCGACTTGACCGCCAAATCAGAGATGAATATTGTAGACCCATAGAACGACCCTTGAGGCGGCGCATTTGGGAATGCGTCGAGGGTGGATGTGAGTAGTGTGTGTTGGAGATTGGCCTAAGTGACTGAGTGTTAGATTTGAGAGATCCTTGGGATAGCCTTCAGCTGAAGATGCAGCCAGAAGATCGAAGCGATGGTGGGAATGGCCTAAGTCAACTGATGAGATTCGGGGTCGCAGATTTTTGAAGATGGCATCGCCTCTGACTCGTCGTGCCCCAGAAGGGAATATCATTCATATGAATTGACGACTGTGAAACTAGCTTGTGAAGTTAAGGCAGCGGCTCGTTCAGATCAAATTATTGCAATACTGGAAGGGACAGATGTGCCTCAGATCTACAAGATGCATCGAAACTTAGTCTGGGATGTATGCTCGTACATAAGGCGAAGGTGATATCATGTGCTTCGAGGCAGTGGAAGCAGCGCGAAAAACTATTCCATGAGCAACCTAGGAATTGTGGCGAGTGTGTCCACGTTGAAATCGTGGCGACACTATCCCTTTGGCGTGGCGGCGAGATCTTTGTGGATCACATGAACCTCAATATAGATGTTCACCCAGTGAGGTATTGAGATTGAGGAAAATGTGTTGGACTGAGCTGATCTAGAGCATAAATTGATATTTAGGTAACCTATCTGGGGTAGTATCAGTGGCGATAATCGTTCGGAGCAATAGAAGATAATTGGAGACGGTGCTAGTGTGGATTCAGAAATAGTTGGATGGATTGAGTTGGAACACGAACTGATTGAGTCAGGTGGAAAGATCGTCGATGGAAAATCATCATACTTGAGGATAGCGCTTGTGCGAATATGTTGGAATGATCATATAGGATTGGTTCAATTTGGAGTAAAGCGAATGAATGCCTCGGACATAAAGATACCCTTGTAACTTGTCCAAATTCGCTATCGCTAAGCTCGGCTGAAATGCATGTATTTCAGGGACGCCTTAAATATGTGTATGATCCAAAACTAAGCGATATGAGGAATTCGTATTGAGCTGCAAGGAGAATGTGGGAATATGGAATTTGTGCGAGTTCAGCGCGAACGAGATGCTGAATCAGGATCAAGAGAATGTGAGTTGCATAGAGCAAAGTAATAAATTGGACAGGCGACATGCGATAGTAATATGGAAACTGGTTTGGTTCGGGGACGAACCTGATTCTAAGTGGTATATTATGTAACGTCCCGCAACCGCACGGTGCGTTACGCTGAGTCTGATTGAATGAGGCAATAGCTGGTTACATTTCAATTTGTTGGATTTGGCAACAAGTATTGATTGACTTGGTTTCATGTGCAGATCGCTAGTGAAGCTCGATGGAAATCAGGTGTTCGTTCAGAACAATACTGAGATAGCTGGATTGGAGCGATAATGCCGTCTTTCTTAGTCCGATCGGTCGGATGATTTGGAGAGCACGGCCTGCTCGCACGGTCATACCAGTTGAGTAGATCGTGTTTTGCATCGGACCACGGGTTCAAGGGAACGGCCGTATCGGCAGGACATGATGCTTAACGAAATCAAACTTGGTGAGTGGGCTCTGTCCCTTCACTACTCCTTCATGCCTAATAATATGGAACACACGTAAAGGCTTGAACACTTGGACTGGAACTTGGAAATCACTACACTGAGGCGTGCATAGAGTGTACGTCGTTTGCTTGGATTGCTTTGTAGCTTGAGTTGGTTTTCGCGTTTGATAGTTGGAGCTAGAGTTGGATTATATACTTGGGGCAGTTGAACAAATAATTGGAATAATCTTGGTTGGAACATCCGAAATTCGGGGCGAGCGAGCGTGCATCCGTGCACGAGTATCACTTGGGTGCTTTGTCATGCAAAGCGTGCAGTTGTGGTTCGAAACCGGACAACTGCATCGGCGAGGGCATTGTGCCACTGTTGGGGCATTGTGCCATAGGATTGTTCTGAGCAAGGGGTGTTGCACCAATTGGAACATTGTGTCGAGAAGCGGCATAGTGCCTATGGGGATAACTTGAGATTTGTGCCTTGGGCTATAGTTGGAGAATGGTTATGGACAGTTAGTTGGATGAGTCTAGGATCGTTTGGTGGGGCGAGAATGCTCGATCCTCTCGTCATACCTACTTGGTGTCTGCATTGGTCACGGACAACCTGTGTTGCACGGGGTTTGGTCTCCTCGAACGGGAAGGCTCCGGGGCACCGGGACCGTTCGGCCATGGAGGAGACAAATTTGGTAAAGTGCCTCGGGCGCGGTGCCGGCGGTTTAATGCGATTCAGGCGGGCTAGCTACTCAGCGTTGTTTCGAGTAAAACTGGAGTTCCTTTATGGCTTGGCCAGTGACTTCATATAGATAAGAGTTAGTTTGCATTGTTTTGGTTTGGTTTGTGCTTTTCGTTTAGGCGGCGGCCACATTGCCTCGGCAAGAGTGTGGATATCGAAGATTGGATTATAAGGTTTGGATTGAGGATGGATATTGAGGCTTGGAAATGGTTCGATAGGTTCTCGTGTTGCTTAGGTTTGAGTAGGACGAGTTGCATGCTAGTTTCCTACGAGTTGGCTATATTTGCTTGTATATTGGCTTGAGTTGAATGCTTGCATGCTTAACTTGATTTACAGTTTTCCATAACATGTCATACCCTATGCCATGAAACGAATATATGATTCAACTAGAAAGATCACCATATAACTGTTTACATTCACTATTCTACTTAGTGTCTGTTTAGACGAGTGGGTTACCCCGCTCACCAGTACGGCTGTGTACTGACCCACGTTTGTGGGCATTATTTTAGGTACGCAGGTGTAGTGGCGCTGCTTGGATATACGGGACATAATGTATGAACGGTAAGTACCTTTGTGGGCTAGAGAAAGAGCAAGAGTATTATATCGCCTTTGTGGCATTTCATTTGGACTCTATCGAGAGCTTCGCTGCGTATACTCTGATGTGTGCTTGGTACACAATACTTGACTTTCGCTATAACTTGGTCGTTTCGATGATAACTTTGGTGTTTGACAACATCGCCTTGTGCGAGCGCAACTCGAGGCTCGTACGGCATCACGTCCCGATGAGAACGATTGTCCTGCGGGAGTGCTGCAACGTGGTGATTCACGTTCAACGGGGACTATTGAGCTTGCGGGAGATTGGGGCGTGACAGTCTACACCTAGCTATAAGGGTTAGCTCAACGAATAGCCTATAACTAGTACCAACCAGTGCATCTCTCTCTTGCACATGCACATGCCAGCTGAAGTGATTTTCTCTTCATCTTATCCTCAATAACAATACCTCCAACTTTCTATGGATGCATTCATTTCTTTTCCTATCCTTATGCCTCTAATCATCTCAGGTATAGGATCAAATACTATACGATTTAACTATCTGCAGTCAAGGTTTTTATATGGAAAACATAAACATTCAAAGTTTTAAACTCAATCGAGGAACACAGATCTGATGAATCTAAAAATTAGTTTAGAAAGCACCAAATCTTAACCATGAGTTTACATACAATAGAACAGGATGAGTTGGTACTTCTCGTCAATTGAAAAGTAACTATTACCGGTGACAAACATCATGTAGATGTAATAAAAATATACCATCTATGAATAGGATTTTTATATCAGACAATATATACATCCAGCACAATTGAGTAACAAATATACTGAAGCTATAATATAAGTTGAAAACAGACAGCAGAGAACAGGACATGTTGATACTTCATAAAGAAAAGGAACCATGACTAGAAAACTGTACTTAAAATAAAAGGTATAAAACACCTGGCTGTGAACCCTTGGAGTTTCGAGATATTTGGGAAATTTCTTGTCATGGAAAATATGAAATTGTAGCACAAAAGACAGAAATGATTAAGCAGAATATGTTTAAACCTAAAAGCAGCAAAAATTAACCATCAATTACCATATGTGGGAAAGGATGATTTAATACTTATTGTCAAGAGAATAGGAATATGACTAAAAGAGTAAGATACAGTAAAAGGGGTTTTAGTTGGCGAAGACTTACTGGCTTGGTTGCTGCTGACCTAATTGGGACATAAGTGTTTGCTGAAAGGAAAGAAATTGCTGCAATAAAAACTTCTATGTTCACAACAAAATCATGAGGTGTGATAATCATACTATATATCCAATTTACCTGCATTGTGTCTGGAGAAGTTAGTTGGCGAATAAATTCTGGATTTTGCATCATCTCTCTAAATTGAGTATTTTCCATCAGGTTACGCGTTTGAGGATTGAGGTTAAGCATCTAGCAGCAATCAGAAATCATGAAATCAGTTATCATTCAGTATTGTGCAAGATCTGAAAATGAAAAAAAAAAAAAACTACCTGATCCATGTACTGAGGGTCGGAAAGGAGGTTTTGCATCATCTGTGTCATGGCAGGATTTTGCATAACCTGATTTATAAGGGATGGATCCTGCATGCCACCAACTGCCCCTTCTAACTGTGGCAAGCCTAGCCCACCCAAACCAGCAATACCTGGCACCCTTGCACCAAAAGTGGGGGCTGACCTGGTATTTGTTGGCTGTGCACCTCCAGCTGCAGGTTTAACATTATTAAACATTATCAAGAAGATGCAGGACAAGAAAAACTACATGTGCTACACGATATGGGATGTGTAATTACTGACTTACTGGTATTGCTCCACGGATTTGGAAGAGGGTTTGTATTTGTTGCAGGAGATCCACTTGAAGGATTGGAGCTATTAGTGGAAGGTTCTAACTGATCTCTGGAGGGGTCAGCACCCTGATTCCCCAAAAGGGCAGCAAATGGGTTTGACCCGGAACCATTTCCCGTGTCCCCAGCCATTGTCGTTGCATTTAAAAAAGGCACCTGAACAGTTTCGTACATGCGCCTTAGCATGTTAAACCCTTCTGGAGATGATTCAATGTTGCTCATAGCCCTGTCAGTGTTCCGCCTCATCTCTCTCATGAGTTCAGGATTCCTTACTGCTTCCATTGTCTGCCGGAGTGTGCTGGGATCATTAAGAACGTGAGCAAGATCAGGGTTGCGATCTATGACCTCACGCATCTGGGGATTATTCATCATTAAATTCCTCAATATCTCAGGGTTGTTCATAAGGTTCTGGATGGCAGGCATGTTCATTATTTCCCTCATAACATTTGGATTCTGAGTCAACTGCTGTTGCATCTGATCAAGCTCCGGGATTCCAGTTCCAAATAAACCAGATGCTCCACTTCCACCCAGGCCATTAACACCAAGAGAAGGAAACAATGAACCACCAAAAGCAGCTCCTCCTAATTCTCCGCTTTCACTGGGATCCCTTGGAATGCCTGAAGCACCGTTTATGTTCATTGCAGCTCCTGTAGTTGCAGTTGCTGGTGCAGTAGATGGTGCAGCACCGCGAACCAAGTGAATGGTGTGATCTGACTCCACGCCTACTCAAGATGAAACAACAAGGATCAGTGATTAGTAATTTCGCAAGAATCAATATGGAGTAATAAAGAAAAATAGTAATAGAGATATAAAGCAATAAAATGTATTGTCTACACTTATGATGGATAAGATCACTGCAGCCCAAATTTTCATGAGGTTCGGGTCAGTCAACCAAAATGGAGTAAAAGCACCACCATCAACTATAAGGACGCTAGATGCTTAGAGGAATGTGTCAAGGAGTGATTAAGCCAAATTCCATTGTAATTTGCACCTGAAGCAGCATGTCTCGCATCAACATGGGAAATTGCTGTTTAATGTCAAAATAGGCCAATGTTGCGGAAGCTAGGTCATTTAAGCTTAAGCTGAAATCCTGAAACACACATACAGGCAGCTTAAACGTAAATAGCTAAAAAGGTATTGGATTCAGTTTACTTCTCTATTCATAATATTGTTAATAGTAAGCACTTTTAACTGGGTTCGATTGTAATTCTCCTGTCCTATTGCTCATTTCAATATTCAACTTTCAGATAACATTTTGTGTGATTTGCTTTCAACTTTCTCGATTAACCAAACAAGTAAAATGATTCGTTCATTTTCCTTCTGTTTCATTATCCTTTTTTTTCTCTCTTTCCCACATTTCCCCTCCAACCAAACACAGTGAGCGGTTGAGTCATGGCAATGTGAAGAGTAACTACTATGAACTGATTTATTGAGTTCTCTCTGCGGGTTACTTTTTACCTCTTTACTCCAAATTCTCTCCGTCCCCACTCCCACCCCTCCCCCACCAAACACACAGATTCACACCCGGGTAGTCCACTAGCATTAAGCCTAAACTCTTGTAAGTTGCAAGTTATTTCTTGCTGGAATTCCTGAATTGTTGAAAAAACAAACGAACCAAGTAGTAGTCTTCAAAAACACTCAACCAATATCTCTAACCAGTTATCTTCAATTATCAATACTGGTCCCCTGTTAATATTCTATCCAGCACCTAGATTTCTCTGTCGTTCTCTTCCTAGAAATCAAGCTATATCTTCACTATACCACCAAAACACTAATTTCAACATTCTAAAATACAAATTCATAGTATGCAACCTAGCAATTCTAGGTTATGTTCTGTTAGGTTATCCGGCAACTTGAATGATGTTGCTAAGTATCCGTTCGAAAATCCGGACGTGCAAAATCCTATGGTGACACATACTTTGAGAAACTTGGTGATAAAAAAATATAAGTTAACCATAATCCTTACAATCAAGTTGGGGAAAATATTTTCAACCATAATCCTTTCTTAATTGACTTGATCACATCAAAAGTCGTGGTAGAAAACTTAGTAACTACAATAGAAATATGAGTTGAATTATTAATTAAACATTAAACTGCTAAACAAATCTCTTAAAGAAAACATAATTAAACAACACTAGGTTAATAAACCGTGTACCCTTCAGGTGCACCTCATAAGTAGGTTTGAGGCGTATAAGGTGCACGCATCAAAAGTAGGCACGAGGCGCGCCTCAATTGGGCTAGGTTAATGAGTCTCGCCTCATATAAAAATGTGAGCCTCGCGCGTCTTTGGCGCGCGTAGGCTCACGCATATTAAAACAAGGTGCATACGTGAACCTCGTGCCTTGGGTGTGCCTAGGCTCGTGTTGTAATGACCCGCTCCGCTCAGTTCGGAGAACCGATTCAAACGGTGCAAGTGCGACGACCGCCTACCTTGCTCGGCGAGATGACTTGCTCGATGCAAAGGCATTTAGACTTGGCCCTTCAGCAGAAATTCAGACTGGACTTTTCAAGGTGCGCTCGGAGTCTCGCTCGACCGATGCGATACATCGCTAAGGTGGGTGGCTCCGATGAACCTGTCTTTGCTTGGCCTTCACAACTAAAACTTGACGATACATGATAGTCGCTAGATAAAACACTTGTTGCATGCTAATAAAAGAAGTGAACCAACCTAGCTAAGGGAATAATCACACTTGTTATCGGTTAGCGTAGAACATGGAACTAAACCAGCTGAACGGAATGCATGCTCGCCTTATAGTTTTAGAACTGTTCAAATAGATTTTCTTATGCCATTAATCTTATATGCAATACTTGTCACATAGTTAGTGCCACGATCGGGAAGCACGACACAAACATGATTCACTCATTTGAGGAAGAAAGACCATCAAAATAGTCGCTCCAAGCCAAGTAAATAAAGCATGGAAAGTATTCAGGACCGTTGGATCACCAAGGCAAATTCCCGAAGTAGGGAATTGCATAAGATAAGAAATAATAAGAGTTGAATGTGGTGAAAAAGAGACAAACTTGAGTTATGCAACTGACAGTGCTAACAGCCTAGCACGGGTCAGACGGGTTGTTTGCAGCGGGCTCATTACCTGAGCTGCAACCATCGCCGCTTATGGAAATGGATATGGATATGAGATGGATAAGAGAACTCGCATGGTCATAGGACAACTTGTGCACAAGGTGAGGGTTCCTAAAAACAGCCGCTGGGGCGCACCGGGCCCGATTCGACTTAGACGGATTGGCATATTTAATTGTTTAGAGAGAGAGAGATTGAGCGACTTGTAATCTTGGCCTTGCGTCGCTTGTAATATTTTTGCATATCAATAGAAGAGCGTGCTTTTACCTTATACTTGTGTTTATTCTTATTCTTCTGCTTCGGGACAATCTGTGTGACTCTGTTGCTTAGTTTTAATTGGTCGTTTCAGGTGCTTGTCTTGTGCGGGCACAACTTAGGCTTGCGCGGCATCACGCCCATAAGAGGTCGTTCGGCCCTGCGGAACCGGAACGTGACACGTGTCTCACAAGCTTTTCAAGACAATGTCTTCTTTTAATGTAATTCCATCACAACACTAAAAATTGAGTGCATATTTGAGTGTCTTCTGCTTAACTATTTACCTCAAACTACATTGTTTAGCTCAACTAAGACATTCCAAAGTGTGCATACAAAATACTTGATTCGTAAAAGGTTTGATTTTATTCTCCGCTTCAGTTGTTGTTTTTTACTCGCTCTAATTTCCTAAGAGTCCATGTACATTCAACACCTTCGGAAGGGAAGAAGTAAATCCTATTTCAGATAGGTCTTTAGTTCTCCTATAACCTGAATGCAATTGGATCCAACAAAAGGGACAAAATTGGACATCAAAATCAATGTTATATGAATACAAATAAGGGGGTCCATGTTAGACATCTCACAAGGTTTCGCTTTCCGTATCGAACATCCGAAAGGGATCAAGTTTTTCGGCCAAAATATACTAGAAAACAGTATTAAACTATAAAAGTCAGAATTGTACGCCATTTGTCACCTATTAATTATCTATAATGTGGCACGTACTGAGGTCAAATTAAAACTTGTGATATAAGTTAAGCTAATAATAGTGCGAAATCCGGAGATTCTTCTCAACTACACTAGGATTATTCATAGACAAAAAACCAAAAGGACCTGCATTGAAAAGCGTCAGACATGCCATTGTATGCAACCTATAACAAAGATCGAAATAATGTAAGACTTAGGGGTCCTAAGTATAAGGGCAAACTTTTAGCAACCAGCTGAGTTTAGCAAATAGATAAACCAGGTTGCAGATATTACCTACTCTCAACCCTAAAACTCATTGACTCGTAAATTTCTAGACATGAAAGCTTTATTGGTCCTCGACTATCTCATCCAAATGCAGTTAATACCAGTGTGACCACAACTAGAATAGATGAAATAAATAAATAAATAAATAAATAAATAAATGGGCATTCCTAACATGTGCAGGGGATACAATTACGATGTCCAAATATTATATGTGGACACTGACATAGAGCCACGACAGAACACAACAAGAACAAGGAGATATTATACACAAACTTTGGGTAACTTCGTCGGGACTCGGACATGGGTCAGACATGGGCATGGTGCTGATTATCACATTTCCATGCTTCCTACTTGTCATTTAAGGTTATAAAGAATTGATACAAGTAATTATCGAAATTATATTGCAAGTATATTTAAATGCCAAATTAAAACCAAATGTAAACAAAGGAAAATACCCAAGCACTAAAACTTCTAGTGATAAATTAAAAAATAAAACAAAAGATGAAAGCCATTTTCGGAACCCTATAAAGTTCGACAATCATTTCCTGGACCCAGGTCAAAAATATTAAGACGCAAGTCAAATAAACTTCCGGAATTAGCAAAGACTTGACCACAAGGATATTCCTTCGCCGCAAACTACAAATATAGCAATTCTATACACCCAAGTTTTCAATTTTTTTGTCAAGCTAATTAGTACAATTAACTTGCAAACAATACATCCCTTTGATAAACAGATCAATGCCTCTAACCTAGGGCACATAATTTCAATCCCTAAGAAATATAGACGACAACAAACTAGAAGAAGAAGAAAAAAAACTTCGAATTATCGCTAAGGTGGGTGGCTACGATGAACTTGTCTTTGCTTAGCCAGCACATTTAAAATATGGAACGATACATGCTAGTCGCTAGGTGAATCACTCCATGCATGCTAATAAGAATACAATGCACCTAGCTAAGGGAATAATCCCAACTCGTATTGCTTGTGTTAGAACATGGAAATGAAACATTGCTTATAATCAGACCCTTGCATGCTACCTTTGCCTTGTGCAACTAGACTCCGCTATGCCTCGGGTAGAACGATATGTGTGTATTCTTCGGAGTGCACTGCTTTACTTGCTACACTGCACGACCCTAGATTACGTCGCTCGGTAAGTCCCTTTACGGTTTCACTCCTCGGCTTACCTTCAGGCCCGAGCCAACATGAATGCTTAAGTTTCCTTATGAATGAAATGCTTGTCTGCTTACATGTCAACTTGTTTTCGTTGCCTCGTTTCAATGCTTGTCGCATAAACAATATCTCAACCGTGTAACACTGCGCATATCATGCATTCATTTGGTTCTCCTCGGAAGACTATTTAATAGTCGTTCCGTGCATGTGTAAACCTGAAAGTATCTGGGACCGTTGGGTCTCCAAGGCAGTCCCCGCGCCAGGGGAATGCATCAAGGCAAGTTGTGTGGTGCCCCGTTCCCCCTATTCGGGGAGCGCGGCTAAGAAATACAAGTCGGTATCATTCGATCGGGATAGATTGAAACAAGATCTTATCCTCGTTATGGATTTGCTTCTTCGGAATCGATTCCCATATTCAGTGGACCGTGCTCCCAGGATCGACTTAGCGGCAGAGTCAGGAGGGACCTCTCCGCTGCAAGTTTTCCTTGCCTCAGTTTTCGCTGTCGCTTTGTTGCTTTCGTGCTTTGAGTTGGTTTTCGGATTTGCTTGCGTTTTCTTGAACGGTTTCGATGGATTTCATTGTTTTCGTTCGTTGAACTGCACTTCAATTCCAAGATTGGAAAGAGTGGAAGAGGTATTGATCAGCTGTTCGTGGCAATGCAGGTGAACGAGCAGTAGGCGACGCGCGAGCGGAGTCCTGAAGCACCTCTTTCCTTCCTCTCCCCAACCAAATTGTGAGTGGCTTATATTCGATTCAGTTGACCCTTCTTCCAAGTCTTCACATCTAAAATCTTGTATTCTTGCTTGCCCCGATCAAACGATACCAAGTAATAACTAAAAGATGTCAATATAAAAAGGAATAGACTTGGATTATTACGCTTGTCAATCAACTTGCGAACGATTACTTATTTGCATGCTTGTTCGTTTGGAATGTTCATCTTATGCATAAATACAAGTTAGAATGTATACTTCTTCTTTAAATTGTGCTATGTATAGAACTCATCCTGCAATACAATAAACTGAACATGAAGACTATGCAAAAATAGATCTTGCTATGTTACTGTCATGTGCCTGATATTGCCCTGAAATGCCTCAACTGCTAACTTAGCGTACTACGTTTGATCACGGACAACTTGTGCAAAAGGTCTTAGTTCCTGGGGACGGTTGCTGGGGCACTGGCACCGATCCGATCCGATCCGGACGGAACTCCTGATAGTCTCCTGCATCGGACGGAATGGCCTGTGACACCATGATCCTTGCGTTGCATGTCATTCCGGCCCAGACTAGAACCGTCCCTTATGGCATCATGCCAGTGATCCCCTCGTATATTTAAACATGTGCAAGCTAACTTGTGTCTTCGTGGCAGGGAAGGACATGGTAAGTATTGTGCAGGTAGTTCAGACGGGCAGGTAAAAGTCACCGAACGGTGGCAAGCTCATTTCAGAAATTTCTATATATTGCTTGCTGTAAAATGAACTAAGGCAAGATAGAAAGACCACAAATAATATGCATGCTTCATATAAACAACGTGTTGATTGGTATAGTTGGGTCAGCTCGCCTTCACCAGTACATTTCGATGTACTGACCCTCGTCGAAACAGGTTCCCCGCACTAAGGAGATCCGAGCGAGGAGCTGAAGTCGTTTTCCCAATCCAGTCCAATTGTCGGCGTGTCCTGATCGTGCCATCTTTTGAAGCATTTAGAAGACCAAAGGAGCAAGCAAACTTAACGCATGCAGCTCCGTGGAAAAGCCATCATCCCGCCTGGAGGTCTTTATATTTTTGAAGTTCTAGTAAAGGGATGTATTGTACAGGACAACTATCTCATTTTGTGTCAATATTTTGTAAGCCCGTACGGCAACCTTATGACTCGTTCAAGAGTTTGTAATAGATATTCATTATCAATAAAGAGAACTTTTTCATGTTTCAACTTTGTGTTTCAATTTATCTGCGTACTCTGAATATGTGCTCGCTATGCAAAATACCTTAGCCTTGTGCGGTGCGCAACCTAGGCCCGCACAGCGTCACGTCCGGGGAACGACTATCGATTCCACGAAATCGGGGCGTAACATATTGGTATCAGAGCACAGCTTCAGGTTCCTTGACCCTTGTTTGGAAAAGTTTCTTTAACGATATAATCCCTGTGCGAACTCTTGAACTCGTTAGGCCAAAATGAGATACGTTCATACAATGAGTCCATAATACATTATGATCCTGATATAAGTTACCTTCTTTTGAAGGAATGGCACAAGCGCAATCATCAGCGCTAGCACCGGGCGAGACGCAAGCCCAAGAAAGCAGTTCCGGCACATCGGGAAGTTCTCGGAACCAGAGAGTCATGTCTCGTGTCGATCCCATTCAGCAAATGGTGCGGATGTTGGAGGCTAACCAATAGAGGGAGGAGGCTCGTTATGGACGGGCTGAGAAGCGAGCGGAAGAGAGGCAAAACCAGTTCCAAGACCATATAGAAGCTCGATTCTCAGTCCAACAAAAGCAGGTAGATACCCTGCAGCAGATTGTGCAGACTTTGGCCTCCAACCAGTCCGCGGCAACAGCAGGGACACCGGTGGAGCAACCCGCACTTGAAGTCGAGGCGCCTCAGACTCCAAGGAAGAAGGATGTGACTATCTTCGACTTTGGCGACTTCAAGAAAGTCTGCAACACACCGTTTAAAGGGACCGAGGATCCAATCATGGCTCTAGATTAGTTGGCCGAACTGGAGGATCACTTCAAACTCCTGGAGGTACCCGAGCAGAAGCGTCTGCCCAACTCCAGCTTCGCTTGAATGCGCACGATTGGTGGGACATGCATCAAAGATCTCTTCCAGTTGATGATGACGAAGAGACGATCGCATGGGCCACCTTCCGTGGCACGTTCGAAGAGTTCATATCCCCTCCCGTGCGTCGTCAGAAAGAGAACAAGTTCGTGCAACTACGCCAAGGAAGCATGACAGTAAAGCAGTATTCTGCCGAATTCAACCGGCTCGCCAAATTTGCAAGTTTCTATTTACCTGATGCAGCGAGTCGTGCCAGACGATTTGAAGGCGGTCTGCGTCCTGCCATCCATGCGCACGTGGTCGTTCCTCAGTACCAGACGATGAGGAAAATCCTAAATCACGCCCTATCTCTTGAACCGCAGTATCCTCATGTTGTTGTCGGCGCTGTGCATACTTCCAATCACAAACGTCATAGCAACGAGAAAGGAAACAACGCTCCTAAGCGTCCAAATAACGACGGTAATCCAAGAGGAAATCCAGGGCTACGTTGTCATTACTACAACAAGTGGGGGCACGCCGAAAAAGACTGTCGCAAGAAGCTTGGAACATGCCTCCGTTGTGGTGATCCAACCCATCAGATTGATGTTTGTCCGCTCTCTGATCGCCGCCCTCAACATCCAAATCCTGCTCCTGCACCCCAGGCCAACCGAGCTGCGCCTCAGCAAGAGCGTCGCCAAGCTCAAGGTCGGGTCTACACAATGACACGAGAAGAAGCTCTGGCCTCAGACACCGTTGTGTCAGATATATTGCTTTTTAATAACATACCTGCACGTGTGCTATTTGATTCTGGTGCAACGCATAGTTTTATATCCACAAATTTTGCCGTGAAAAACAATATAGAAATGACTCTGTTGTATCTAGACCTTAGTGTTAGCACCCCGTCAGGCACGAAAATACCTGTCCGTTCAGTATGCCAAGGTGGTTACGTCTGTATTGGAGGAAGGAAGCTATCGCTAGATGTTTTAGTTCTAGATGTTCGGGACTATGATATCATTTTGGGGATGGATTGGCCCGGCGCCTGCTCGGCAACTATTGAATGTGCAGAGAAACGAGTCGTCTTTCGCCTGCTTGGAGAAGCCGAATTCTGCTACACGAGTAGTCCAGCAACTGATGCGCCCAGGGCCTGCATGGTGATTTCTGCGATGTCTGCTCGGCGAATGCTACACTCAGGCTGCGAGGGATACCTAGCGTCGGTTCGGGGGACACAGCTGGATTACGCAAATGTTGAATCTTCTTCCGTTGAGGCGGAGTTCCCAGATGTGTTTCCGAGCGAACTACCTGGCATGCCACCTGACCGAGAGATCGAGTTCACCATCGACGCATTCCCGAATACTCAGCCGATTTCTAAGCCTCCGTACAAAATGGCCCCTGCTGAACTGAAGGAGTTAAAGTGTCAACTGCAAGAGCTGCTGGATTGTGGGTTCATCCATCCGAGCGTGTCTCCTTGGGACGCACCTGTGCTCTTCGTAAAGAAAAAAGACGGAACGCTACGCCTCTGCATCGATTATCGAGAGCTGAATAAGGTCACCATCAGAAACAAGTATCCTCTGTCAAGGATAGATGACCTCTTTGATCAGCTGCAAGGGGCAACGGTGTTCTCGAAAATTGATCTTCGCTCGGGCTACCACCAGCTGAAGATTATGCCAGAAGACATGCCCAAGTCCGCATTCCAGACCCGTTATGGGCACTACGAGTTTTCCGTCATGCCGTTTGGTCTGATGAACGCCCCTGCTGCTTTTATGGATTTGATGAATCGAGTGTTCCGACCATTCCTCGATAAATTTGTGGTCGTTTTTATAGACGACATCTTGGTGTACTCGAAGAATAGGGATGAACACGCAGGACACCTGCGGATGGTGCTTCAAACCCTTCGAGACAACAAGTTGTATGCCAAGCTTAGTAAATGCGAGTTCTGGTTGGACAACATAGCCTTTCTCGGGCATATTATTTCTGCAACGGGCATCTCAGTTGACCCGAGGAAAATAGAAGCCATTGTGAACTGGAAACGGCCTGAGTCAGCTAGCGATATACGGAGTTTCCTTGGTCTAGCGGGCTACTACCGAAGATTTATTAAAGATTTTGCTAGAATTGCATCGCCTATGACTCAGCTCACTCAGAAGAGAGTAACGTTCGCATGGACGGACGACTGTGAAGCTTCGTTTGTGGAGTTAAAGCAGCGTCTCGTCTCAGCACCAATTCTTACCCTTTCGGACGGACCTGATGATTTTAAGATATATAGTGACGCCTCAGGTAAGGGATTGGGATGTGTCCTTATGCAACGGGACAAAGTGATAGCCTTCGCGTCGAGGCAGTTAAAGCCTCACGAGAAGAATTATCCAACCCATGATCTGAAACTCGCAGCGGTGGTGTTCGCGCTGAAGCTGTGGCGCCACTACCTTTATGGTGTACCGTGCGAGATCTATACGGATCATAAGAGCCTAAAATATTTATATACACAAAAGGATTTGAATCTTCGTCAACGGCTCTGGCCTGAACTCCTTAGCGACTTTGACCTGATGATCAGATACATGCCTGGCAAGGAAAATGTTGTAGCTGATGCACTGAGTCGAGTGTTCGTTGGGAGTTTGGCTATTGATGACAAGCTGCGTCGAGATCTTGAAGCTTTGGGCGTTACACTTATAATTAGATACAAAAAGGGGGCGCAAGTGGCTCAACTGCGCCTCAAACCTGACTTATTAGAAAAGGTCAAGTCCGCTCAGAAGGATGACATGTTCCTGCAAAAGATGCAAGGTCTTATCTCAGCAGGAAAGGCAACCGACTTTCCGGTAGGCACGGACGGGATGATCCGAGTGAAGGAAAGATTATGCGTTCCAAACGATGCAGCCCTCAGAAAAGAGATACTCACGGAAGCTCGTTATGCTAGTTATACTTCTCATCCGGGTAGCACAAAGATGTATCGAGATCTCCGTACGACGTTTTGGTGGCACGGCTTGAAACGAGATGTGGCGCTGTTCGTGTCGCATTGCATGGCTTGTCAGAGGGTAAAGGCAGAAGCCGGACGGAGAGATGCAGAACCTCGCTATACCGGAGTGGAAATGGGAACACATAACAATGGATTTCATTATTGGCTTGCCAAAGACGCAACGGGGGAATGATGCCGTCTGGGTCATTGTTGATCGACTCACCAAGTCAGCTCACTTTCTGCCTATCAAGTCTACTTGGAGTGCCGACCGCTTGGCTCAGATCTACCTTAACGAAATCGTTCGGCTCCACGGCGTGGCCGTATCCATTGTCTCCGATAGAGATGGTCGATTCATATCGCGTTTCTGGGAAAGCCTGCAGTCAGCAATGGGGACGAAGTTGAAGTTCAGCTCTGCCTACCATCCACAGACAGACGGTCAAACAGATCGTGTCAACCAAATACTCGAAGACATGCTACGACTCTGCACCTTGGACTTAAAGACGAGTTGGGACATGCATCTACCGTTAGCCGAATTTGCATACAACAATAGCTTCCAATCCAGCATTCAGATGGCGCTGTATGAGGCGTTGTATGGACGAAAGTGCAGATCTCCGATCTGTTGGGACGAAGTTGGAGAACGGCAAATTCTTGGCCCTGAACTTGTGGAGCAGACCGTCCAGAAGATTCGTTTGATCCGGGAACGGCTAAAAGTAGCTCAGAGTCGCCAAAAGAGCTACGCAGATACGCATCGACGTCCACTTGAATTCCTTGAAGGAGATCGGGTATTTCTCAAAGTCTCGCCCATGCAAGGAGTCACCAGATTTCGAGCAAAGGGAAAGCTAAGTCCAAGATTTGTCGGTCCGTTCGAGATACTGAAGCGAGTCGCCCCGGTTGCATATCAGATTGCCCTACCACCGTCACTATCCGAAGTACACGATGTCTTCCATGTTTCACATCTTAGGAAGTACGTGTACGTCCCAAGTCATGTGGTAGATCTTGATCAACTGGATCTTAAGGCAGACTTGACATATGTCGAACAACCTGTGCAAATTTTGGATCGTAAGGAAAAGCTGCTTCGAAGTCGTTCGGTTCATCTCGTGCGCGTGCTTTGGCGAAATCATTCGGTCGAAAAATCCACTTGGGAGCTTGAATCGGAGATGAGGGAAAGGTTTCCTTCATTGTTTCCTAGTGGTAGGTTCTATTCCTAAGTTTCGTGGACGAAACTTCCAATTAGTGGTGCCCCGTTCCCCCTATTCGGGGAGCGCGGCTAAGAAATACAAGTCGGTATCGTTCGATCGGGATAGATTGAAACAAGATCTTATCCTCGTTATGGATTTGCTTCTTCGGAATCGATTCTCATATTCAGTGGACCGTGCCTCCAGGATCGACTTAGCGGCAGAGTCGGGAGGAACCTCTCCGCTGCAAGTTTTTCTTGCCTCAGTTTTTGCTGTCGCTTTGTTGCTTTCGTGCTTTGAGTTGGTTTTCGTATTTGCTTGTGTTTTCTTGAACGGTTTCGATGAATTTTATTGTTTTCGTTCGTTGAACTGCACTTCAATTCCGAGATTGGAAAGAGTGGAAGAGGTATTGATCAGCTGTTCGTGGCAATGCAGGTGAACGAGCAGTAGGCGACGCGCGAGCGGAGTCCTGAAACACCTCTTTCCTTCCTCTCCCCAACCAACTTGTGAGTGGCTTATATTCGATTCAGTTGACCCTTCTTCCAAGTCTTCACATCTAAAATCTTGTATTCTTGCTTGCCCCGATCAAACGATACCAATTTATAACTAAAAGATGTCAAGATAAAAAGGAATAGACTTGGATTATTACGCTTGTCAATCAACTTGCGAATGGTTACTTATTTGCATGCTTGTTCGTTTGGAATGTTCATCATATGCATAAATACAAGTTAGAATGTATACTTCTTCTTTAAATTGTGCTATGTATAGAACTCATCCTGCAATGCAATAAACTGAATAGGAAGACTATGCAAAAATAGATCTTGCCCTGTTAGTGTCATATGCCTGATATTACCCTGAAATGCCTCAACTGCTAACTTAGCGTACTACGTTTGATCACGGACAACTTGTGCACAAGATCTTAGTTCCTGCGGACGGTTGCTGGGGCACAGGCACCGATCCGATCCGGACGGAACTCCTGATAGTCTCCTGCATCGGACGAAATGGCCTGTAACGTCCTGATTCTTGCGTTGCATGTCATTCCGGCCCAGACTAGAACCGTCCCTTATGGCATCATGCCAGTGATCCCCTCGTATATCTAAACATGTGCAAGCTAACTTGTGTCTTCGTGGCAGGGAAGGACATGGTAAGTATTGTGCAGGTGGTTCAGACGGGCAGGTAAAAGTCACCGAACGGTGGCAAGCTCATTTCAGAAATTTCTATATATTGCTTGTTGTAAAATGAACTAAGGCAAGATAGAAAGACCACAAATAATATGCATGCTTCATATAAACAACGTGTTGATTGGTATAGTTGGGTTAGCTCGCCTTCACCAGTACATTTCGATGTACTGACCCTCGTTGAAACAGGTTTCCCGCACTAAGGAGATCCGAACGAGGAGCTGAAGTCGTTTTCCCAATCCAGTCCAACTGTCGGCACGTCCTGATCGTGCCATCTTTTGAAGCATTTAGAAGACCAAAGGAGCAAGCAAACTTAACTCATGCAGCTCCGTGGAATAGCCATCATCCCGCCTGGAGGTCTTTATATTTTTGAAGTTCTAGTAAAGGGATGTATTGTACATGACAACTATCTCATTTTGTGTCAACATTTTGTAAGCCCGTACGGCAACCGTATGACTTGTTCAAGAGTTTGTAATAGATGTTCATTATCAATAAAGAGAACTTTTTCATGTTTCAACTTTGTGTTTCAATTTATCTGCGTACTCTGAATATGTGCTCGCTATGCAAAATACCTTAGCCTTGTGCGGTGCGCAACCTAGGCCCGCACAGCGTCACGCCCGGGGGACGACTATCGATTCCACGGAATCGGGGCGTGACAAGTTGAGCACTGAACTGGAATCATGACAAGTTTGCACCTGAATGATAATCACATCAAGTTTACCTCTAAACGAGAATCATGTCAAGAATTACAGCTGGTGGAGCAAGCAATCGCTCGGTTCAGAACAAAGATTCATGGATTATCATATCAAGTTATGGATTTGGAAGACCAAGACCTGCATGTCACAGGACTTGTTTTACAAGGGGGATTACAGCATCCCGTTCCGCGGACGGTCGCCTGGGCACTGGGGTCGATCCGGTCTAGACGGAACTTTTGGTAGTCGTTTGACGTCGAGCGGAATGTGTGTGCAATGCCCCATGTTCTTGCTTGCACACCATTCCGACATGAGACTACACCGTCCAACTATAGCGCTGTGCCAGTAACCAATTGTTCATATAGATAAGTCATCCTCGCTTAGCGGCTATCCGCGTGCGAGTCATTGCATCGGGTCAAGAATATCGGAAATGCCTGAACGGTCATGGATATAAGATACTTGTACATCAATTGAACACTTCAACATCTTATGCAACACACCTGATATTTCGTGTAACTCGTGCACCCGAAGCGTAATCTCGCTCACAACACAGTGTTTGCATATGCTATTGCCCCTGAATGTATATACATGTAAATTAACTTGGTTTGCCTTGGACAGGGAAGGATAAATGGTAAGTTGGTAAGTCTCGCCGTATTTCCTCTTATATCGCACGTCGCACTGCCACACGAGTTAGACTATTCAACATTGCCATGAAACTGATCCTAGGCAAGATTAGAAAGATAACCTAATAGATGGTGCACGGAACCTATTGAACGTATTTGGATTCGTCGAGCGGGCGAGTAGCCTCCCCACCAGTGCATTCATGTACTGATAACCCACCAGATTGCTTGTAGGGTGCGGGAGAACCTCGTTCGGTGCGGATGCCTCCTTCGTGCGTGCTAAGGCGTAGAATTCACTCTGAAGCCTTGGAGCGTTGCGTCCGGAACTGAAGCACATATACAAGACATAATGTTGGAACATCGCCTATACATCCTTCCACAAATGTAGCCACTTGGCACGCTTTTACTGTTTGAGAGAGAGAGGCCTGAGCGACTTGTAATCTCGGCTATGCGCCGCCTGTAACACTTGTTCAACATCAATAAAAAGTTTGCTTTACTTCTATACTTGTGTTATTCAATGCTTCCGCTATTAACGATTCAGTGAACTTGTTACCAATCGCCTATGCGTTTATTATTCCGCTGCACTCGGACAATCTGTGCGACTCTGTGGCTTAGACCTCTTACCGCCAGCCAGAACCACGGCCTTGCACGGCACGGCTCACGTTCGTGCGGCATCACGCCCAGATGGGTCAAGCGATCGTCCCGCGGGAGCGCTGGCGCGGTGATTATCGCCTAGCTGGGACGGCCGATTAGTCTGCGGGAGATCGGGGCGTGACAAATTGGTATCAGAGCATGGCTTTACGCCTTTGTACTTTGTTTCGATTTTCTCAGTTTCGAAAGCTCGTTCGTAGGTTATGCACACACTCTCTCAATGTCCCAACAGAATATTCCAACAATGAGTCTAAATACTTTCAAAAAGTGCATATGAATGATATGATTGCTGCCTGTGTGCCGACCTGTGCTAGACCCTTTGGGATTAGACTCGTGCTAGAATTTACATGTTATGTGCAAACCCGAAATACCTATACGTGATCGTCCAACTGGTTAGTGCGAAATCGAATATTGCCCGAACGGTTAGCTTTGCACACAGCCTTTCGGCTAAGTTGTGTAAGTATCGCGCGCCAAGACCCTTTGGTGCTAGCAAGTTGCAAACGAGATTGGGACATCGTTCAGGAATAAGACAAGTCAGACTTAGAACGGCAACCGATAGAACATTCTCGGATTATCGCTTAGGTGAATATGGAGAATCGTATTTGGATTTTGGAAAATAGCTCGACCGATATTTCGTGCCGGAAGATACAAATCGATTGAGGATTTGATTGGATGACTCAATTCCGAGTGGTGTATGGATCAATTAGAAATGTCCAAACGGATTCAGAGGCCTCGTGCGATAGTTGGATTGAACGATTTGGGAATGTCTTGAATAAATGTTAAGACTTATATCGAATTGGGATTCACGGAATTGGAAATCGATATCTCGGTTAGGAAACTTGGAGGATCGTGCGAGCGATTTCGGATTGAAACAAATGGATTGAACTTGAATACAATATTGCTCGAATAGAAGTTAGCCTGAAAATAAATATCTTGATTCGATGAAAAAGATGAACGATAATGGGATTTGGCTTGGAGTTCGGAAGAACGATCTTGAAATCAAGTTCGAAAAGAAAACATTCGAAATCAGTCCCAACGAGAACGATTATCCTACGGGAGCGCCGGCGTGGTGATTTCACGTACGGCGAGGATGATCGAATTCACGGGAACATGTTCGGTGATTATTCCAAACGAACTCGATGAATGGAACGTATCAAAAGAAGGAATAGACTTGGGCTTGAATATTTGAAACTAGTTGCTTGAGGAATGTTATAAGTAGACTATGTATTTACCGAACGGTAACATTGAATTTGGATGATTTTGCTAGGAAAATTATAATCACTGCATGAATGGACTTGACTTGGTGGATATATATATATATATATATATATATATATATATATATATAACTTGAAAGGAGCAAAAAGGGAAATGATAAAGTGTCTCGATCGTACCGAAGATAACCATAACGTTCAAACGTTCTTGTCTTGTGCGAGCGTAACTCTATGCTCGTACATGCGTCACGTCCGGATTAGGACGATTATCCAGCGGGAGCGTTGGCGTGGTGATCTCACATCCAACGAGGGTGATCGAACTTGCGGGAGACCGTAGCGTGACAACTAATGGATCGTCTTGACTTTTGGTTCGACACGATAAGACGAATTCGGAAATGCAAGTGAATCGAAATGTTTCGAGGATAAGTTAGCTTAGAACCTGAAATAAATCACGCTTGATGGTTTCGTGAACGGATACGTGAATCAGGTTGAATGACTTGAAGTTATAAACTAAGGTTTAGAATCAAATCTTTGCTTGGTGGTCTAGACTTGGAATGGATAGGGGAATTCTATCAAAACGTATTTGGAGAGAGAGACTATGCAAATCACTAGGCTTGTCCTGCAACTTGGATATATCGTGGGATTTTATTGAACGGACTTGAACCCCCGTGCAAACGAACGTGTTATTGAGAGTAGGAAAATCTGTGCTCGATGTTTAGAAATATGAGTGAAACGAGCTTGGGTAGAATATCCCGTGCAAATGAACAATGGTTTGACCCTAGGAATTGGGGCGAGCATCGTGCGACGAATTGCACGATGAATCGTGTCTTTGAACTTATACCTGTGACCTTGTGAGCTGACCTAGCAATTACGCAGACGACCCTGTGCCGAGTGAATGAGCCTGTGTAACCGACTTTACCATATTGCTTGAACAAGCTATATAACTGGGTAGCAAGACTTAGGGTTAGACTTGGAACGATAACGTGTGCTATTTTTACCCGAACGGATGGACACTAGTCGGTTAACCTGAATAGATCGTACTTAACGGTAGTGCAAAATACTTGAATTGGGTTAGAATGAAAATGGCTTAATTGGATTGACCCTATCGGAAGTATCCTTGTGATTTATAAACGGGAACCCTTGAGATTTTCGCAAGTAGCTTGTCCGATTTCACTATCTCTAAGTTTGGTTAAATGCATATGTTTGAGGGACGTCTTGAACGTGTGCACGATCCAAGACTCAATGAGATGTGAAACTCGAGTGCTAAGACTTCGCTGTCGCTAAGTTGGTTGGCGTGCTTATGTTTGAGGTGCACTTCGAATATGTGCACAATCCAGACTCACGATATGCTGATCTCAATGCTAGTACAAGTGAATATCCGCATGAACAAGTATAACGACTTGTATAAGTTTGCCTCAGCCTTAGATCGCTATCCAAGACGGATTATAACGTACCCCGCGTTAAGCAACATGTCCCGTGCTAAGGCGCAAATGAGACCGACTCAACATACACGCAATACGGCGTAAGGATCGAGTAGGAGATTGTGTTCAAATGGATTTAGTGGTACCGATTGCTACACTTGGGATAGATACGATAATGCGATAGAACGGCCTGCGCTCAGGAAGTCTCGAGGACGAGACTTTTTCTGAGTGGTGTATAATGTAACGACCCGTTCCGCTTGTCACGCCCCGGTCCCGCAGGGCCGTTCGTCCTCGCTTTGGTCCCTACAAAACCGATCGTCCTCGCATGGGCGTGATGCCGTGCAAGCCTAAAGTGCGCTTGCACAAGGCCAAAACTTTGAACAAGGGCAAGTAAGCTATTCGATACTAAGGCAGCGGCACATAACATTGCAGAAAAGTGAAGAACACAATGACATATGAAAAACAAGCTCTTTTATTGATATTCACAAGTGTTACAAGCGACGCATGGCCGAGATTACAATTCGCACAAGCACTCTTCTCTTGATTTCAATAACACCGTTCCATACATTATGTTCCTCTATACAAAAGCAGCTCAAAGCAATCTCGATACGGCTCAAGGCATCGACTCCAGATTTCCGGTTCCTTGGGATGAGGCACGGCTATCGCTTCTCGAACGATCAGGCACCTGAGAACAAGCAGACTGTTGGTGGGTCAGCACTTTATACAAGTACTGGTGAGATAAAACAACTGAACAGAAGCTACACCCCCCTGAAACCCACACTAAGTAATCATGTGGCAAAACATTGCATTACTAGTGATCTTGCTAGTTTTACCTAAGTTCATTTCATGCAGCTCAGAACTAGTCAGATTACATCTTTTTGAAAACATAACTTTAAAACAGTTTGCATATTCAAGCTTATTAGCATATGATCGGGACAGTGCTTTATCGTGTAGTGCGCAGCATGTATTGTGCATCAATCTAACTCTCTTGGGGCAAATTAGCATATAGGAACTATCATTCAATCAAGCACACAAGTCAAACTATCGATCAGAGGTCGGTCCCCGAGAAACTCAGGATCGGTAGCGGTAATCCAGCTAACCAATGACTCACATTCTGATCCTATTAGCAGCTGTGACTCATGGTTGCACATTACTGCCATTATAGCAGCCGTAACCAAGGTTCAGCTCTGCACTAATAGTCATTGTCCGACCGATGCAATGCATGAAGCACTAACAGATAATCTCTACGATGCAGACAAAATAAACAAGCAGGCTTATGAATAAACTCATATTTCTTACCCCATAGCCGAACGGTTATCCTGCAGCAGACACACAAGTTAGCCACAATTTGCATATGCATAAACTTATGAATCCATCTTCTGGTGTCAACAATGATAGGTATGCAAGAAGGTAAACCTAGCATACGCCCTATCTATATGACGGCCCATGAGTTTCTCCATTATTGGACAACAACACCCCCCCAAGATCCCGTAGGACCGGACGTCAGGGTGCTCTCACAATCCCTTCCGGACCGACCGATTCCCAGTGCCCCAGGAACCGATCGAGAGACTATTACCTTGTGCACAAGTTGTCCGAGACCAATGCAATGACAAGCAACATTCACATTCACAAGCATATAACAATCTAATAGCACACTCCCCAAGATCCCGAAGAACCGGACGCTAGGGCGGACTATTAGACTCTTCTCTTTCTCTTATTCAAGCAAACACATATTTTCAACAATCTAATAGCACACCCCCCAAGATCCCGAAGGACCGGACGTCAGGGCGGACTATTAGACTATCTTTCACACTTATAACATATAGCAGATCGATAGCAAAACAGGCAAGCGAAACATATAATGCCAAGCACGGTTGATTCATTTCTAACATGCAAAAGTCTATCTCATCTTAGCATATTCAAGGGACACATTTCAAACGATTCATTTACTGATCTTCTTAGCATGACAAGGGTTCGTTTGAGCTGTGTCGGTGTTTCTAAGCATGCAACATTTCTATCTTTCTCTTAGCATAGCAATGGTTCTATTTCATTTCTGACAAGCATTCATATTCTCTTAGTTAGGCAGCATATTCGTTTCAATGACAAGCTATGTGAGTTCTCTTATTAGCATGCTAGTCGGTTCTATCATTCTCTTATGAAAATATTCTTCTTAAGCAAACAAGCATTCAAAAACTCAGATTCATTATTAAGTCGTGCAAGAATCAGAGAATGCAGTTCTGCCAACTCACATTGATTAATCGGTTGGGAACTCTCCGAGAAGACTTCCGTTCGAGCAAGCAAGGCGATCTCACTTGTACGTAGCATCGACGCGGAGCGGGGCGCTACACCGCTCAAGCGGAATGCCGATTCAAACGGCAAAAGTGCAACGTCCCGACCCGTTTTGCTTCAGCGAGAATACTCGTTTGAGGCAAAGGATTTTCAGACTTGGTTCTTCAGGAGTTCCGGCTTAGGCTTTCAGAGGCTCGCTCGGAGTATCGCTCGACCGAGGCGAATTATCGCTAAGGTGGGTGGCTACGATGAACTTGTCTTTGCTTAGCCAGCACACTTAAAATATGAAAAGATATATGCTAGTCGCTAGGTGAATAACTCTCTGTATGCTAATAAGAATACAACGCACCTAGTTAAGGGAATGATCCCAACTCGTATTGCTTGTGTTAGAACATGGAAATAAAATATTGCTTATAATCAGACCTTGCATGCTACCTTTGCCTTGTGCAACTAGACTCCGCTATGCCTCGGGTAGAACGATATGTGTGTATTCTTCGGAGTGCACTACTTTACTTGCTACATTGCACGACCTTAGATTGTGTCGTTCGGTAAGTCCCTTTACGGTTTCACTCCTCGGCTTACCTTCGGGCCTGAGCCAACGTGAATGCTTAAGTTTCCTTATGAATGAAATGCTTGCATGCTTACATGTCAACTTGTTTTCGTTGCTCGTTTCAATGCTTGTCGCATAAACAATGTCTCAACCGTGTAACACTGCGCATGTCATGCATTCATTTAGTTCTCCTCGAAAGACTATTTAATAGTCGTTCCGTGCATGTGTAACCTGAAAGTATCCGGGACCGTTGGGTCTCCAAGGTAGTCCCCGCGCCAGGGGAATGCATCAAGGCAAGTTGAGCATTGAACTGGAATCATGACAAGTTTACACCTGAATGATAATCACATCAAGTTTACCTCTGAACGAGAATCATGTCAAGAATTACAGCTCGTAGAGCAATCGCTCGGTTCAGAACAAAGAATCATGGATTATCATATCAAGTTATGGATTTGGAAGACCAAGACCTGCATGTCACAGGACAACTTGTTTTACAAGGGGGATTACAGCATCCCGTTCCGCGGACGGTCGCCGGGGCACTAGGGTCGATCCGGTCTAGACGGAACTTTTGGTAGTCGTTTGACATCAAGCGGAATGTGTGTACAATGCCCCCGTTCTTGCTTGCACACCATTCCGACATGAGACAACACCGTCCAACTATGGCGCCATACCGGTGACCAATTGTTCATATAGATAAGTCATCCTCGCTTAGCGGCTATCTGTGTGCGAGTCATTGCATCGGGTCAAGAATATCGGAAATGCCTGAACGATCATGGATATAAGATACTTGTACATCAATTGAACACTTCAACATCTTATGCAACACACCTGATATTTCGTGTAACTTGTGCACCCGAAGCGTAATCTCGCTCACAACACAGTGTTTGCATATGCTATTACCCCTGAATGTATATACATGCTCGTGCTTAAATTAACTTGGTTTACCTTGGACAGGGAAGGATAAATGGTAAGTTGGTAAGTCTCGCCGTGTTTCCTCTTATATCGCACGACGTACTGCCACACGATTTAGGCTATTCAACATTGCCATGAAACTGATCCTAGGCAAGATTAGAAAGATAACCTAATAGATGGTGCACGGAACCTATTGAACGTATTTAGATTCGTCGAGCGGACGAGTAGCCTCCCCACCAGTGCATTCATGTACTGATAACCCACCAGATTGCTTGTAGGGTGCGGGAGAACCTCGTTTGGTGCGGATGCCTCCTTCGTGCGTGCTAAGGCGTAGAATTCACTCTGAAGCCTTGGAGCGTTGCGTCCGGAACTGAAGCACATATACAAGACATAATGTTGGAACATCGCCTATACATCCTTCCACAAATGTAGCCACTTGGCACGCTTTTACTGTTTGAGAGAGAGAGGCCTGAGCGACTTGTAATCTCGGCTATGCGCCGCCTGTAACACTTGTTCAACATCAATAAAAAGTTTGCTTTACTTCTATACTTGTGTTATTCAATGCTTCCGCTATTGACGATTCAGTGAACTTGTTACCAATCGCCTATGCGTTTATTATTCCGCTGCACTCGGACAATCTGTGCGACTCTGTGGCTTAGACCTCTTACCGCCAGCCAGAACCACGGCCTTGCACGGGCGCGGCTCACGTTCGTGCGGCATCACGCCCAGATGGGTCAAGCGATCGTCCCGCGGGAGCACTGGCGCGGTGATTATCGCCTAGCTGGGACGGCCGATTAGTCTGCGGGAGATCGGGGCGTGACAGATTGGTATCAGAGCATGGCTTTACGTCTTTGTACTTCGTTTCGATTTTCTCAGTTTCGAAAGCTCGTTCGTGGGTTATGCACACACTCTCTCAATGTCCCAACAGAATGTTCCAACAATGAGTCTAAATACTTTCAAAAAGTGCATATGAATGATATGATTGCTTGTGCAAAATTGTGATGCTAAGGCCTGCGTGCCGACATGTGCTAGACCCTTTGGGATTAGACTCGTGCTAGAATTTACATGTTTTGTGCAAACCCGAAATACCTATACGTGATCGTCCAACTGGTTAGTGCGAAATCGAATATTTCCCGAACGGTTAGCTTTGCACGCAGCCTTTCGGCTAAGTTGTGTAAGTATCGCGCGCCAAGACCCTTTGGTGCTAGCAAGTTGCAAACGAGATTGGGACATCGTTCAGGAATAAGACAAGTCAGACTTAGAACGACAACCGATAGAACATTCTCGGATTATCGCTTAGGTGAATATGGAGAATCGTATTTGGATTTTGGAAAATAGCTCGACCGATATTTCGTGTCGGAAGATACAAATCGATTGAGGATTTGATTGGATGACTCAATTCCGAGTGGTGTATGGATCAATTAGAAATGTCCAAACGGATTCAGAGGCCTCGTGCGATAGTTGGATTGAACGATTTGGGAATGTCTTGAATAAATGCTAAGGCTTATATCGAATTGGGATTCACGGAATTGGAAATCGATATCTCGGTTAGGAAACTTGGAGGATCGTGCGAGCGATTTCGGATTGAAACAAATGGATTGAACTTGAATACAATATCGCTCGAATATAAGTTAGCCCGGAAATAAATATCTTGATTCGATGAAAGGGATGAACGATAATGGGATTTGGCTTGGAGTTCGGAAGAACGATCTTGAAATCAAGTTCGAAAAGAAAACATTCGAAATCAGTCCCAACGAGAACGATTATCCTACGGGAGCGCCGGCGTGGTGATTTCACGTACGGCGAGGATGATCGAACTCACGAGAACATGTTCGGTGATTATTCCAAACGAACTCGATGAATGGAACGTATCAAAAGAGGGAATAGACTTGGGCTTGAATATTTGAAACTAGTTGCTTGAGGAATGTTATAAGTAGACTATGTATTTACCGAACGGTAACATTGAATTTGGATGATTTTGCTAGAAAAATTATAATCACTGCATGAATGGACTTGACTTGGTATATATATATATATATATATATATAACTTGAAAGGAGCAAAAAGGGAAATGATAAAGTGTCTCGATCGTACCGAAGATAGCCATAACGTTCAAACGTTCTTGTCTTGTGCGAGCGTAACTCTATGCTCGTACATGCGTCACGCCCGGATTAGGACGATTATCCAGCGGGAGCGTTGGCGTGGTGATCTCACTTCCAACGAGGGTGATCGAACTTGCGGGAGACCGTAGCGTGACAACTAATGGATCGTCTTGACTTTTGGTTCGACACGATAAGACGAATTCGGAAATGCAAGTGAATCGAAATGTTTCGAGGATAAGTTAGCTTAGAACCTGAAATAAATCACGCTTGATGGTTTCGTGAACGGATACGTGAATCAGGTTGAATGACTTGAAGTTATAAACTAAGGTTTAGAATCAAATCTTTGCTTGGTGGTCTAGACTTGGAATGGATAGGGGAATTCTATCAAAACGTATTTGGAGAGAGAGACTATGCAAATCACTAGGCTTGTCCTGCAACTTGGATATATCGTGGGATTTTATTGAACGGACTTGAACCCCCGTGCAAACGAACGTGTTATTGAGAGTAGGAAAATCTGTGCTCGATGTTTAGAAATATGAGTGAAACGAGCTTGGGTAGAATATCCCGTGCAAATGAACAATGGTTTGACCCTAGGAATTGGGGCGAGCATCGTGCGACGAATTGCACGATGAATCGTGTGCTTGAACTTGTACCTGTGACCTTGTGAGCTGACCTAGCAATTACGCAGACGACCCTGTGCCGAGTGAATGAACCTGTGTAACCGACTTTACCATATTGCTTGAACAAGCTATATAACTGGGTAGCAAGACTTAGGGTTAGACTTGGAACGATAACGTGTGCTATTTTTACCCGAACGGATGGACGCTAGTCGGTTAACCTGAATATATCGTGCTTAACGGTAGTGCAAAATACTTTAATTGGGTTGGAATGAAAATGGCTTAATTGGATTGACCCTATCGGAAGTATCCTTGTGATTTATAAACGGGAACCCTTGAGATTTTCGCAAGTAGCTTGTCCGATTTCACTATCTCTAAGTTTGGTTAAATGCATATGTTTGAGGGACGTCTTGAACGTGTGCACGATCCAAGACTCAATGAGATGTGAAACTTGTCACTACCCAATTCTAGAAAATAGGGTATATTTTTTTTTTTATTTGATAAATAGTGTATTGTATTTAATTATTTATATTTATAATTAATTAGTGCTTGTCTTATTTTTATTTTGATTGTCTTAGGGTTTTGGCTAGCCTGGACCCATGTCAGACCCTAGTGGACCCATGTCCGACCCAGCCCACACCCTTGTGAGAATTATTTTGGGGCTTAGATTTATTATTTTATTTTTAGGAGGTTAGTTGGAGAGATTTGGAACTAGTTTGAGTGTTTTTGGACCCCGGAACCCAAAACCAAGTCAATAGGGGCATTTTGGGAATTTGGTGACTTATGTACCCATTTATTTGCCAAGGCCGGCCCCTACCTACCCCCACCCGTGGGATTCCAGCAGCAGCCCCCTCCTCTCTTTGCATTCTTCTTCATTTACTTCTTCTTCTTCACTTCTTCTTCTTCTCCACTTCTTCTTTCTTCTTCCTTCTTCCCTAAGGTGAGTTTTCTTCCATTTTTCTTCCTTCTTTCTTCCATTCCTTCTCATTTGTGCTAACCCTCACCTTGCATTTTCCCTAACCTAGGTGTGAGAAGCTTAGATCTAGTGTGAGAGCTAGATTTGGTGGCTTGGAGCTTGAGGGAGGTGAATCCTAGGGATTGTGAGACTTTGGCCTTGGGATTCTAACTCCCAAGAGGTAAAACCTAACTTTCCCCTTGCTAATTATTTTTGTGTAGTTTAATTAGTGTTGTAGAACCTTCCTAGACCCTAACCCTACCCGTAGGAGGAAGTTGGAACTAGTTTGGGTGAGTTTAGAAACTTTGACATTAGGTTTTGTGTCGAATTCGGGTGGAATCCGAATTTGGCCCAATTTTGGGTGATGCCCTAGGTTAGATGGACCTAGGTAGACGTTGTCGGGTGTCTAGAGGGTGAGTGCGTGTCTCCGTTCGGACACGGGAAGCCGTGTCGCGGAGAAACGGGCGTTTCGGGCGAAATTGGGGCTTTTCGTCGTCGCCGATTCTAAGTGCGTGTGCGTTTCCGCCACGGGCCTAGAATCGACGTGGGAGCGCATTTTCTAGGATCTAGACATCGTGTAGAGCGCGTGGGTAAATTTTGGGCCGATTTCGAGTTCGTTTGGTGTGCGTTTCAGGAGGTTTTCCGAGCCGCGCACCACGTGTTCGTCGAAATGACCGAACGGCCATTTCGACTTGGTTTCCTCGTTTCGGGCTTGTACGCGCGTTGGGTTAGTATCGGGGAGTGTGTGCTAGAGTTTTCGGGCTATATTTTATATATTTTAGGGTATTGGTGAGTGTCGGGGTCGTTGGGCGTGAGTAGGGCGTGTGGTTTGAGTGTTGTGTGCGTGGTTGTGTTTGTATTGATATGTGTCTATATATATATATATTTATATATATGTATGTGTGTTATATATATATTTATATATGTGTGTGTGTATTTATATTTATGTACTTGTATATGTATATGTCTATGTGTATATATATATATGTATATGTGTAAGTGTGCTTGTGTGTGTATATGTGTATATATATATATAGGTGTATGTATATATATATAGTTGAGAGTGTGTGTAGATATATATATATAGTTGAGAGTGTGTGTAGATATATATATATTAAGTGTATATATATATGTAGCTATGTATATATATATTTGTGTGTGAGTGTGTGTATTAGTGTGTTTGTGAGAGTGTAGGTGTGTGTGTTAGAGAGTGTTTAGAGTGTGTATATATATATCTATCTAGTAGTTATACATATAGTTATGTGTGTGTGTATATATATATATAGAGTGATATATATATATATGTATGTTTGTGTGTATGTGTGTGTGTGTGCTTATGAGAGGAAGGGGGGGGGGGGGGGGGGGGCAGACTGCACTGCAGCAGCAGCAGTTCAGCTGCAACAGCAGCAGCTAGCTGCTGCTAGGCAGAGCAGCAGCAGCAGTATGAAGAGGGAGCAGCAGCAGCAGCTCCAAGAGGCAGCAGCAGCAGCATCAGCACAAGCAGCAGCAGCAGCTAGCATAGCAGGTAGCAGCGAGGATTGGCGTAGCTAGTGAGGGAGAGAGAGAGATATATATATATGTTGATAGATAGATATATAGATAGATAGATAGATAGTAAGTTAGATAGATAGATAGATATATAGATATCTAGATATGAATATATATACATATAGTTAGATAGGTAGCTAGATAGTTACCTAGATAAGTAGATATGTGGTATATACCTATATCTATATGCATAGATATATATATATATACCTAGAGGTGGATATATATATTATAGTTAGTAATATATATTTATGCGTAGGGTAAGGTAAATGGGTATTTATGTATATGTGTGTGGATATATATGTATATAGGTAGATACCTACTTAGATATATATATATATGATAGATATCTATATTACCTAGCCTAGATTAATAACTAGGTGCATAATTAATAGCTAGGTAGCTAGTTAGAGGGTTTTAGAGCGAAACCTCAATACCTTGAGATACCGAGGTATCTCGATACCTTGAGATATTCAAGGTATTGAGTTTCGAGCGGGTATTTGAGCATTAGCCTAGGAAATGCTTGGGAGTGATTTTTATATGTTTATATATATATAATTACGCGTGCTAGCATAGGTTTTAGCGGGTTTAGGCGGGGTGCGTGGCCTAGGGCGAGGTATCGGATACCGAGGGTATCCCGGTATCTCGATTAGGCGAGTTTGTGAGTTTAGTAGCTTTATGAGCTCGGTTTGACCTAGAATTTCAGGGGCACCCTAGTTTGACCTAGCTTTGCCCATAATTGTCCCCGTTGACCGTAAAAGTCAACGTTTGACCTAGTTTTGACCTAAAGTTGACTTTTTGGACCCCGGGTTGACTTTTTGACCCGATTTTCACCGGTTTGACCCGTTCGACCTAGAATAGCCCTAGAAGCCTGTTTTTAATTATTTTATATCAGTTTAAATGCTTAAGAACCCTGTTTAATCCTTGCTTTTCGCATTAGGTCCTTGCGACACCGGTCCGGACCTCGATCCTCATCAATTGCTCAGGACATCAGGCGAGTACCTACCTCTGATAGTTTCCATTTCATGATAGCGTTTATATCACCTGTTCTAGAACTGTAATACTTGATTCTGACACTTTATTACACGAGCTGGTACTAGTGGATCCCGTCATGAGGTGCTATCCCCCTTACCGTGTTCAGCGGGTACTCTATCACGTGTATTTCATCATGTGCTTCGGGTATTGATTATCATGTGCTATCATGTGCTTCTTGTGCTCTCGCCTTCGTGTGCGCGAGCTATTATCATGTACGTAGCGTGTTGTGGTTGGATCCAATGGTATTAGTGGGGGAGGGGAGTAGGAGTTGGTTATATGATCAAAGCCAAAACAGTATTCATGTGTATGTCGGTTATGCAACTCACGCATAACGGAGTTATCGTAGTGACTTTCATGTGCAACCTAAGCCGATCATATAACGAACTTGTGCTCAAGGCACTTAGCTAGTATTCATGTTTCTCACCTGCAGTTACTTTTCCACTACTTGTATTGTTCTCCAGTTTACATTGCAGCTACTTATTGTGCTCCAGCATATATTTATTTCCTGTGCATCTTGATTACTTTTCTATTGCTCGTCATATACACCTTACCATGCATTTGGAGTTGCTTTCAGAGTTATGTACTTCGCTCCAGTCCTGACTGGGCATATTTTTTCCAGAGGATCCTGAGGACTATTGCCCTACGTTCTACGGGCCTGGTATTGACGACTGTTGTGACCCCGTGATCGAGGAGGAGTGCGCCGAGGAGACGCCGATAGCACCCTAGTTAGCTAGGTGGGTTTCCTGGGTTTTCCAGTGGTTTGTATTTTGGATGACTGTACTTATTCTTTTGTGCTTCTGTGAGATGTTGTAGCTTTTAGACTTGGACTGTATTATTTTTGGATTGCCTTGCTCTCTTGGTTCTGTTTCTTCGTTTATATCATATCGTGCTTATATTCTTCCTCTAGTTTTGTGATTGAGATTATTGTCATATATATATTGCGTGGTTGCCCTCCTGTTGGAGAGGATTTTATTCACATATATATATTGCGTGGTTTGCCCTCCTTTTGGAGAGGTCATGCCGGATTTTTCTGTGAGTTATCTAGATAGTTGGTTGACCTAGAACGGACCTTTACAGCGTTCTACCGCCGATTCTGCGGCGTAGGCTGGACGTACCCACGGCTCATGCCCGATTTTCGGGTGCGGGTCGTGACAAAACTCGAGTGCTAAGACTTCGCTGTCGCTAAGTTGGTTGGCGTGCTTATGTTTGAGGTGCACTTCGAATATGTGCACGATCCAGACTCGCGATATGTTGATCTCAATGCTAGTGCAAGTGAATATCCGCATGAACAAGTATAACGACTTGTATAAGTTTGCCTCAGCCTTAGATCGCTATCCAAGACGGATTATAACGTGCCCCGCGTTAAGCAACATGTCCCGCGCTAAGGCGCAAATGAGACCGACTCAACATACACGCAACACGGCGTAAGGATCGAGTAGGAGATTGTGTTCAAATGGATTTAGTGGTACCGATTGCTACACTTGGGATAGATATGATAATGCGATAGAACGACCTGCGCTCAGGAAGTCTCGAGGACGAGACTTTTTCTGAGTGGTGTATAATGTAACGACCCGTTCCGCTCAAGCGGACTGCCAATTCAAACGGCAAAAGTGCAACGTCCCGACCCGTTTTGCTTCAGCGAGAATACTCGTTTGAGGCAAAGGATTTTCAGACTTGGTTCTTCAGGAGTTCCGGCTTAGGCTTTCAGAGGCTGGCTCGGAGTATCGCTCGACCGAGACGAATTATCGCTAAGGTGGGTGGCTACGATGAACTTGTCTTTGCTTAGCCAGCACACTTAAAATATGAAAAGATATATGCTAGTCGCTAGGTGAATAACTCTCTGTATGCTAATAAGAATACAACGCACCTAGCTAAGGGAATAATCCCAACTCGTATTGCTTGTGTTAGAACATGGAAATAAAATATTGCTTATAATCAGACCCTTGCATGCTACCTTTGCCTTGTGCAACTAGACTCCGCTATGCCTTGGGTAGAACGATATGTGTGTATTCTTCGGAGTGCATTGCTTTACTTGCTACATTGCACGACCCTAGATTGTGTCGCTCGGTAAGTCCCTTTACGGTTTCACTCCTCGGCTTACCTTCGGGCCCGAGCCAACGTAAATGCTTAAGTTTCCTTATGAATGAAATGCTTGCATGCTTACATGTCAACTTGTTTTCGTTGCCTCGTTTCAATGCTTGTCGCATAAACAATGTCTCAACTGTGTAACACTGCGCATGTCATGCATTCATTTGGTTCTCCTCGGAAGACTATTTAATAGTCGTTTCATGCATGTGTAACCTGAAAGTATCCGGGACCGTTGGGTCTCCAAGGTAGTCCCCGTGCCAGGGGAATGCATCAAGGCAAGTTGAGCATTGAACTGGAATCATGACAAGTTTACACCTGAATGATAATCACATCAAGTTTACCTCTGAACGAGAATCATGTCAAGAATTACAGCTCGTGGAGCAATCGCTCGGTTCAGAACAAAGAATCATGGATTATCATATCAAGTTATGGATTTGGAAGACCAAGACCTGCATGTCACAGGACAACTTGTTTTACAAGGGGGATTACAGCATCCCGTTCCGCGGACGGTCGCCGGGGTACTGGGGCCAATCTGGTCTAGACGGAACTTTTGGTAGTCGTTTGACGTCGAGCGGAATGTGTGTGCAATGCCCCATGTTCTTGCTTGCACACCATTCCGACATGAGACTACACCGTCCAACTATGGCACCGTGCCGGTGACCAATTGTTCATATAGATAAGTCATCCTCGCTTAGCGGCTATCCGTGTGCGAGTCATTGCATCGGGTCAAGAATATCGGAAATGCCTGAACGATCATGGATATAAGATACTTGTACATCAATTGAACACTTCAACATCTTATGCAACACACCTGATATTTCGTGTAACTCGTGCACCCGAAGCGTAATCTCGCTCACAACACAGTGTTTGCATATGCTATTACCCCTGAATGTATATACATGCTCGTGCTTAAATTAACTTGGTTTACCTTGGACAGAGAAGGATAAATGGTAAGTTGGTAAGTCTCGCCGTATTTTCTCTTATATCGCACGACGTACTGCCACATGATTTAGGCTATTCAACATTGCCATGAAACTGATCCTAGGCAAGATTAGAAAGATAACCTAATAGATGGTGCACGGAACCTATTGAACGTATTTAGATTCGTCGAGCGGGCGAGTAGCCTCCCCACCAGTGCATTTATGTACTGATAACCCACCAGATTGCTTGCAGGGTGCGGGAGAACCTCGTTCGGTGCGGATGCCTCCTTCGTGCGTGCTAAGGCGTAGAATTCACTCTAAAGCCTTGGAGCGTTGCGTCCGGAACTGAAGCACATATACAAGACATAATGTTGGAACATCGCCTATACATTATTCCACAAATGTAGCCACTTGGCACGCTTTTACTGTTTGAGAGAGAGAGGCTTGAGTGGCTTGTAATCTCGGCTATGCGCCGCCTGTAACACTTGTTCAACATCAATAAAGAGTTTGTTTTACTTCTATACTTGTGCTATTCAATGCTTCCGCTATTGACGATTCAGTGAACTTGTTACCAATCGCCTATGCGTTTATTATTCCGCTGCACTCGGACAATCTGTGCGACTCTGTGGCTTAGACCTCTTACCGCCAGCCAGAACCACGGCCTTGCATGGACGCGGCTCACGTTCGTGCGGCATCACGCCCAGATGGGTCAAGCGATCGTCCGGCGGGAGCGCTGGCGCGGTGATTCTCGCCTAGCGGGGACGGCCGAAACAAAAATTCTCCCCAACTTCAAGATTTTACAGAACTCTTCAGTACAACACTGTGGGTTTTTCCATCTTTGAAGGAGTAGAACCAGCCAGTAATCAACACAATACAAAGTGTGATCTTTTCATAATCTAAGTTCCAAAAATTACCAAAATCTCGCCTTTATCAATAAAACTCACTATTCTACATCATTTTTAATGAATAAACACACAAAAAAGTAGGGGGGTGGTGGGCGAGTAGAACCGGACCGTAGCTGGCTAGGGTTTGCTCGTCCTTGAGGATCCGCCCCTTGTAGATGAGCCTCTGCTGGTCCGCCGGGACGTCGCAGGTCCCCGCGAACTGGGCCTTGAAGGCCCCCACCGCCAACTGCGGATCCGCCTCCACCGAGAACTTCCTCCCGTTCGAGCACCGGATGTGGACGGGCACCGCGCCGCTGCCCGAGCCCTCCGCTGCCGCCGCTTCCCCGCCCGCTCCCATCTCCTGATCGGCCAAAACCCTAACCCTAGAAAAAAAGTTTTTTTTTTTTTTTTTTTTCTTCAGAGAGAAGGAAAGAAAGGAATTAATGGAAGGAGAAAAGTCTTATAGACACTCCACCCTCTACTTAACACATCCCAAATAATAAACACATCCAAATTTAACTAATTTAAAATTATCAAAATCCTAAACACATCCCACTATATTACTATTTTACCATTTTCAATTTTAACATAATAATCAATTTCTAAACTATCAAAATTTCTAAACACATCCCACCATGTCCCCACTCTACATTACCCACCCGGTCCCCTCTCTACAAACCATTGTCTTCGGCGTGGAGCTCTCAAATTGTTCGACACACTTTTGGCATGGAGCTCTCGGATTGTTAGGCCACCACAACAAATTCAGAAGAATGATTCACCCCCACAATGGAGGAGCAACTCGTAGAAGATCGATGAGATGAGTGATTTTAATCATGTTTAAATCGAACACCAAAATTAGTTGAAACGATCCTTTTTTTTGTTGTGAATCATTGTTTGTGATTCGAACACCATAAAATGTTGTTCAAACCAATTTAATTTGGGGAAATTTTTTGTGTTTTCGCGGACATGTTCGACCAACCAGGGTCGAACACATTTTGCACCGTTCGACCCACGACAGTCGAACGGAAGGCAGAATGTTCGACCAATCGTGGTCGAACAATAATAAAACTGTTCGGCCCCTTTGGTCAAACATTTAATTACTCTGTTCGACTACACCTGGTCGAACAGAAGACTTCAAGTTCGACCACTTCTGGTCGAACAATGTTGATCTGTTCATTAATTCAGTTTCTTTAATATTTTGTTATCGTCTTCCCTCGTTAATTTTTAAGTGTTGATATTTTGAATAAATCTTGCAGGAGTGACATATAGGAGGAGACCTACCGCTTCTCGTAGGAGGCGTCGGGCTAAAAAGTTGGGAGCTGAAGGTACGTTTCGTCCACAAGCAATAACAAATGCTCCAATTCAAATGAACGAGCAATTTGATGATCAAATTCCCGAGCAAGATTTGAACGAACAAGTTGAGTATCAAATTTCCGTGCAAGATTTTAATGAGCAAGTTGAGGACGAACATGAAGAAGAACAAGAAGGGGGAGAAGAGGGTCAGGACAAGGATGTATTGACGGACCCTTGTCCCGGTGGACCTACAGATCACTGACTTATCCCAAGTTTCAAGACTCATGTGGCTTTCAGAATTTGGAATGATATTAAGAGGAATGTATTGAAGTGTTGGTGCCACACGACCAAGATGGATACATGGATGTTTGATGGAGATTTTAGTAATTTTCAAATATTGGTTCATCATTTCAAAATTCTGAACTTGAGGTAGATTTCATACAAAACGCCAAACAAAAACCTCATATGTGCCTTTGTGGAGCGTTGGCAACCAAAGACCAATTTATTCCACATGTCATTCAGTAAGATGCCAATTACGTTGGATGACATATTTTGTCTGACAGGACTGCCCATGAGTGGATTACCGGTGGTTACACCAGAAACAGGAAGTAGGCCCGAGGCCTCTACGAAATTGATTAGTAGGTTGTTGGGGGTGACAGAAAGGGAGGCAGTCGATGTCGTTCAGGGCCACAGAGGTAGCTAGGTCCGATTGGAGTGGCTTAGGGCTCGATTTAGTGAAGATGTCACTAGTCCCGATGAGAAGAAAAGAAAGTGTGCAACGCGTGCATTCTTATGGTTTGTGCTGGGATGCACAATATTTTCAGACAAAAGTGGCACACGGGTTGACACAAAAATTCTGAGTCTTCTAGAGAAGGTCGACCGCGTCCATGAGTATGCTTGGGGAGCAGCTGCTCTAGCATACTTGTATCGACAGCTCGGATTAGAATCTCGGAGTGGGGTGCGACAAATTTGCGGATACTTGACATTACTGGAGGTAAAGAACTGTCAATTAATTGCACCATTTTTATGTTCTTATATGCACGTCATATATGCTTCTTATTTTTTTGCAGGACTGGATATACGAGTATTTTTCCGTCACAAGGCCAACACATAATGTCAATTATAAGGAGAGCGAACCACTTGCTATGAGGTAGGCCCAAAGATCCTATGCTGAAGGATCTACCGACCGAGTTTTGGCCATGAGGGAGGTCTTGGACAATCTTCAAGTACATAATGTGAGTGTTACCCTTTACGCAAGTATTTTATGTATTCTATATATTATAAGTAATTTTGTTAATTTATAATGTAGGCCAATTGGACACCCTATAATGGGATGCGATACTCTCATCCTCGTGACGAGGTCACTTTCTACCATGGATGCATACGCGTCTTTGACTGTGTGGAGCTGTATCATCCCGACCGTGTGCTTCAGCAATTTGGTCTAGTCCAGAAGGTACCTGATTGGCCTTTGATTTCAAGCATTGTCTGTCAGAAAATACGGGCTTGAAGTATAAGGTGACCTGGGATGTTTTGGGAGGCTACTTCCGATTTTGGAGGAGCCATATACTGTCTTCTGAAGCCCGTGGGAGAGCTGCATACTCCGCATGAGAGCGTTCACCCGATTACATGGATTGATATCGGATGTTTTCACATCCTATCATCCAGAATCCGGAGAACGTCTCGACCGTCGTCGGTACTACATATACCCAAACAGGGCCACAGCAATAGAAAATGATCGGGCATGCTTTGGGATATTTAGAGCTGGTCTACCAGCAATGGGTAGAGAATGAATCTGGACTAGATACATCGATCTTAGTTCCAGCTTTAGTCGGTGCATATCGTGAATTGAAGATCGAGGACGAAGAACCACCATAATCTTCTAGACGGGCATCCACTAGTAGGAGTCGTAGGACTCGTAGGTTGTAGATTTATGTCATATTATGCTTGTTGAAATGTGATGTAGCTTGGAAAAAATTTATTGAAATGCTTGTTGAAATGCTTGTTAAAATGCTTGTTGAAATTATTGTTGAAATGCTTGTTGAAACAATCTTTTTTTTTTGTATAACTAGTAAATGCACGTGCGTTGCACGTAAAATAAAATTTTCTAATATTACTATAAAATAGTTTAAATATTTAAATATATTTTAATTATAATTTATTATGGATATATGTCTAGTTTTTATAAAAAGTCTTGAAAAAGCTAACTGTCTAAGCTGTACGTATATCTTATTAAAAAATAAGTAAATTTTAACTAATTGTTTAATTACATACAGTACATATTTATACAGTAAAGATGTACAAATCATTTAAGATACATACAGTACAGATTCACACAGTTTGACCATTACTGGCCGATCTAGAAACCTGTCGTAATCATTCTTGAAACCAAACCAGCAGAAACCAAACATTCCAGAAAAATTACAGAAACCTGTCGTTGAACATAAGTCGATTTAACATCATAAGGAAATACAATTTTATAATTAAACAGTCAAATTACATTCGAATTATACTAATCGTCTAAACTAATCGGCTCAACACCTACAGATGAGCTTTCGAATCCAACAGTATGATAATACTTTTCAAGTTGTTGTTTATAAATTTTACCCCAACCAGCAGCACATAGAAGATGAGAACCATCCCATTTGTCGATAATGGGCGGTAGCGGTGCGCCTTCGACCAAATTTACCTGCACACAAATAATAGCATGTCAATAAAATAGAGGTTTATAACACAACCCAAAATCATTTTGAACTAAAAAAATTACCTGGATGAAATGGTTGTTTCCAACAAGTGCCATGCATACAAGCCGAGGGTTCGTTGGAACTTGTGTCCTCATAGGTAAAAACATAACGCTTATATCATTTTGCATGTGGACAATGGCTATGTTGTAGGTCGATGTCGCCAATAGTACATATTGGAGAATGTCCACCAGTACTTGTTCTCCCAAACCGGTGCTATGAAGCAATTCAAAGATTCAAATATTTTTTTACACGATCTTTTTCCCTCCAAACAATAACGTAGAAATCTCCAAAGTTTGTGAGCTCTTAGATGAGGTCAGTACGAACTTGTGGCCAGGATTCCTCTCCCAACCCTAGTGCATCGGCTATGCACCGAAAATTATAATGTCCGTCCCCTAATACATTTTTTTGTACTCAACACGTTCGAGCGAAATTGAGATGAAACTTTTTCTATATATGCAAGATCGGTGGCTTTGCGTGATGAACGACGTTGAACTAGTTATTTTTTCTTTTCATGGAAGTGAACATTGGTCCAACCGAAGGGGGTCCACTGACAACTATAGTTTTCTCGAATGGTGAACAACTATCGTGAAAGGACTCAACAATTTCAAATTTGCTTGGTTCACGTTTCGTCGAATTTGAAGTACGTATTTTTGTTTTGCTTGGCTTACCACGAGGATGTGTGTGGAGAACCGGTTCAAGCAACGAAGATGTTGAAGGAATTGATATCTCCCGAAGTCTTTTCAGCATCAACAACCTTTGGGAATCGGTAGCCGAGTCAAACATAAAAATAATATTTTTAACCTCCCCTAATTTTCTAGGATTTTTTTTATTAATTATAGGGATAATAATACATACTGACAACGTACCAATAATTAGTAATAAAATTAAATAAAAATAATAGTAATGACAATACCTATTAGGGGTGTATTTTGTAATAATAATAATAATAATAATAATAATAATAATAATAATGATATATAATTTAATAATAATATTATTAATAAATAAAATAAAATAATTATTTTATAGAAATAATAGTAGTATAATAATTGATACGACTGATAATAAATAAAAAAATAAAAAAAATCAAAACACCACATACAACAACAATAACAGCACTACAACAACTAATCATATTTCCCCCAACTCGACCCCTGTGTTCGCCCGGACAACCCGACCCCCGCGGTCCACGACCCCCTAGTCGACCCGACCCAATACAAACACCCCTCGGTTATATATATATATATATATATATATATATATATATATATATATATATATATATATATATATATATATATATATAACTTACGAAAACCCTAACCCTAAGCTTCTCTCGTCTACGTCGACCTCCCGCCGCCTGACCCTGTTGAACCACCGTCGTCGTCGCTAACTCGGAGACGCGCGCGCAAACCGCGTCAGGAATCGAACCCCAGTTACCCATCTTTCCCGCTGAATTTTTTCCTACGTACACGACCGAATTTCGATCAAGTTGTTTAGATTCAACCACAACATGAATACCTTGTAATGTCTTCAAGTAGTTTTATTCGAACCATCCTATTTCTGATATAAATTTATCCGAAACTTTTCGAAAAACTATTATTTTAGATATATGTGAAATGACAGCTTTTGGAAGCCAACATACTATTTTGGAAGGCAATTTACTTCCGATCGATTCAACCAAATTATGATTTTCTTTTTCTGATTGCTCGCCTATATAACCAGGATCGCAACGACCTAATATTTATATATTTTTGATGATTAATTATGTGCTAAAAATTAGGTTGAAAATCACGGATAATAACTTTTCAAGAACCTAAAAACTAGCGATGCGGAGTGCATCCCGACAAACCGGACCACCACATCACGTACCAATTGTACCGAAAGGAGCATATGGTATATCCTAACATGAGGGCTTTCACGGAAGTTGATTTGGATATGTGTACGCGTCGGAATCAACCCGTATCTGTAAAAAGTCCCTCATATCGACATTTTGTAATTTTTTTTATTAGTTGGTGCATGCTCGTCGGAACACGATAAAACTTGCTCTATTGGATACGTAGTATCACGCTAGTACTATTACCCAAGTTTCATGCAATTCTGAGATAGTTGACCGAGCCGCCTATTCGTGGGCCCCGCGATTGACTTGACGGACGAAATTATGATTGGCTTACCGAAATCCAAAATTGGACATACCGTTGAGTTCGTATCGTCGTTTGAGATTTTTTGACCTATTATTTGTCCAATTTAGAGACCTTTACCCCTGGCACGTGTTTCGGTGCAAAGTGGACCACATGTGGACCCCACTTTGGTCCGAAATTACCGTTTTGCCCATGTGTCCAAATTGGAAGAAATAATAGAGTTTTCTGACTATCTCGCTGATTATGGACACGTTGGTGATGTTTATCTCAGCATCCGGAGACGTTCATTCAGAGTCCCTACTTTTTGGTTCCTTGTGCTTGTCGTCTGGACATCTATACTCCACAGATTGCTTGTCAGGCAAGTATACCTTGTCATAGTACTGTTTAGTTACATTCATTTGGTGCATATTTATTTATTTTGTTGTTTATTTTATTTATATTTTATATAAAACTGTGCGTCCAAGAAAGACTTGGGTGTAACGACGGCTGCGTCGTCTTTTGTCTTTTATATACATTATGTATGTTGACCTAGTTTTACAAGACCACCACATGATTGAGGCATCTTTATGTTTCATTGGCTGTGACACATTTGTTAAATGAGTGTGAGTCTCATGTAGGACACGAACTTGCGTGATAGGCTGGCCACCTTTACGTAAAGGTCGTGCGACGGATAAGGAATAACTGCTAATAGAAATGTCATGTTTAGCAGACTTAGCAGTTACTAAAGGTGTTGCGTGTTATGGATTGACATATTAGTAGCATTGGGTGGGCAGAACAATAAGTAAGCGTAACGACTCCTTTACACTTTTCCTTTTTGGCCCGTAAGCTCCGCCGGAGACGCAAGGCGTTGTGACCCTATTATTTACTGTAGGCCTATGACGATCGAAAGATGTTATGCCAGTGGCCCCTGGATCTCCGAGAGAACTATGCCCATCCCATTATTTTAGCCAGATAGTCCATACGCGGGAAAGCTGTTCTTAAACTGTATATCACCTAGACTGGTTAGGCGACCACGTTGGATATTTACTTTCAGTATTTATTGGCATAATTTTATGTATCTTGTTACGTCCCTCTGAGGATCTGGTCCCTTTTCAGGTATAGACAATCAGGATTATCCGCAAGAGTACGGACCGGGACATGACGCATCATTCTCTGTTTAGGAGGTCTTACCCTATGAGTATCCATGACTACTTCATAGCTGATGGATCTTTTAGCTATTGTTCTTTATTTGACATTTATTTTATATTAGAGTTCTGACCTCCTCTATCATTTTAGTTGATTTAGTCGATTGGTAGTTGATTTGTCTCCACCCGACTATTATTTCTTTTACTACTTCGTACTTGAGACTTTCAGTTATTTATTTTGATATTCCTTGTGTCTGGGATGAGATATAGATGCCTGTGACTATTTTGACAATATATGTACCACTTGTGAATTATTTATTCTTATACAGCGTACGTGTGTGTTATGATTTTTCCAACATATTGGAGTGTCATATACATACGGCTGGCATGCTACGTATTCTTAGTCCTACGTATTTTGGGACTGGGATGTGACATATTTTTCTGGTGGCCTATGCAGGTCAAGAGTATATTATCTCGGTTACGTTACTGTACCGAGCAAGCCTGCAAATAGGATTAGAGTATAGGATCTTATCCACTTATTTAATCACCTCCTATGAATTCCAATTTCGTACTCTCTTTGACTGCTTGATTTGCATCTACCTTGAACTTATTCTAACGTTGTCCTTATCTTCGTGCCTGCAAGATGAATCCTCCTAATGGACGTGTTGTTCCCCTCGCCATCACAGCAGGCGACTCAGCAACTTAGGAGGAATATAGAATTTTGCCTTCATCGACGATGTCTCCGACTATACCACTACAGTCGGGACAACCACCACTGCTAGGCCAGACACCCCTATCAGTTCAGACGAACACTCAGACTCCAGTACCTCCGGTGGGGCATCAACCGCAGCAGACTTCAAATCCCCTAAGTGGGAGTATGCTACCACCGCCACCCCAGTTTTTGCCTCAGTTCGCCCCGCAGATACCCTTCGTGCCTCCTCCACAGTTTTCGCAGCCTGACTGGAATGTTACCTCGACCCAGTTCATGCAGGCTATGCTGCAGGCTTAGTGGCAGCATAATGAGCTGCTGAGACAAGCTCTTATAGCTGCAATAAATAGACTACCAGCCCATGTACCAGCACTAATTATAGTGCTCCGCTCTACGTTGGCACTATGTACAAGAGATATCGGTTTGCTGACTCGAGTGAAAGTCTTCTCGGAGAGTTCCTGATCGAAACACAAGACGACTGATCTAGGTGAGTGGGCAAAACTTCATTCTCTGATTCTTGAACGACTTAATAATGAATCTGAGTTTTATAATGCATGTTGCTAACGCCTCCGTTGCCTTTTGGGAGGCCTACGCCCCATAGAAATTATCTACCTGAGACTGTCCCTTGGCCCGTATGTCCTGACACAAGGTTAGAATTCTAGCTCTTCCAGAGTGGTATCTCACTGATGGCTCGGGCCTCCCCCCGAAGATTATTGTTTCTGTTGCATGAATAATAGAACTGCATGCTTAGCTAGAACTTAAATGCTTATCAATAGAGAACCTCGCTATGCTAAGAAGAAAGAGTAAGAGATTGCTTAAGCATATTTTCATATTGCTTGTGTTTTGATAGAACTACTTCGTGCTTGAACTTGATCAGAGAGATAGCTGCTTGTCCACACAGAGATAGAAGAGAAGAGATAGATGGTCTTCTTGTTCATTTTGTCTGCATCATAGAGTTTATCTGATAGTATTTTATGCATTTGTATCGGTCGGACAATGGCTATTAGTGAAGATCTGAACCTTCATCCCGGCTGCTATTATGTTAGTGAAGAGCAACCATGAGTCACAATTGCTAATAGCATCATATAAAAGAGTCATTAGTTAGCTGGATTACCACTACTGATCCTGAGTTTCTCGGGGACCGAAAGCATATAGATAGTTTATCTTGTTTGCTTGATAGAAGGATAGTTCCTAGATGGTGTATTGTCCCTAGAGTCCTTGGGTATAGCTCACGAGACACGCTGCGCACACCCTGATTGGTATAACGTGCTTGAACTGTTTGCCTCGTATGCTTGGTTGTATTGAACTGAACTCTGATTTCAAAGATGTTTCGAAAAGAAGTAATATGACTCCATTCCTGTACTGCATGTAACGAACCTAGGTAAAACTAGAAAGATAATATTTTATAACATAATTACTTAGTGTTGGTTTTAGTAAATGTTGCTTTTGTTCATTAATTTTAGACTCGTCAGTACTTTCTCCAAAGTGCTGACCCACCAACAGTTTGCTTATTCGCAGGTGCTGGATCCTCCGAGGAAGCGATAGCCGTGCCTCATCCCCAGGACCCAGAAATCTGGTTTCGATGCCTTGAGCCGTATTGATGTTTTGAGCTGCTTTTGTATAGAGGGACATAATGTATGGAATAATACCATTATATTCAGAAAACCACGTGCCTTGATCCTTGCCCCATATATTCAGATGGATTATTGTTTGTAACATTATCCCTCCACTGTGTACTCGATCGATTCGATGATAGCCAAAACTTTAACGATGTTGCCTTGTGCGGGCGCAACCCAAGCTCGCACGATATCACGTCCCGATGGAAATGATTGTCCCGAGGAGCGCTGGCGCGGTGATTCGCGCCCAGCAGGGATGGCCGATTCCTGTGGGAGATCGGGGCGTGACATAATGGTATCAGAGAGACTCGATCCCATGGCCATTCCGCTGCTTAGGTTTAACTCAAGATGTTCTTTGCCACTTGATATTGTTGCCTCAATGAGCGTTCCATACAATAAGTCCATAAATATTCTCAAAGTTGCTTGCAAAAGTTTTCTAGATTTGATTTATTGCTTTAGAGTTGTGCTTTCGTTCTTGTGGTTTGCTAGAGTTTTCGATTGAGGATGGTGAGGGATGATGACTATCGCTGCTTTGGATATCGAAAGTTTCTCCTTGAAGTTTCGAGGACGAAACTTTTTCTTGGTGGGTAAGTATGAAGTGCCCCGCTCCGCGTTGGCACTATGTACAAGAGAAATCAGTTTGGTGACTCGAGTGGAAGTCTTCTCGGAGAGTTATCGATCGAAACATAAGACGACTGATCTAGGTGAGTGGGCAGAACTTCATTCTCTAATTCTTGCACGACTTAATAATGAATCTAAGTTTTATAATGTATCTTACTAAGAAGATTATTGTTTCCGTTGCATGAATAATAGCACTGCATGCTTAGATAGACCTTGAATGCTTGTTAATAGAGAACCTCACTATGCTAATAAGAGAGAGTAAGAGATTGCTTGAGCATGTTTCCATATCGCTTGTGTTTTGATAGAACTACTTCATGCCTGAACTTGATCAGAGAGATGGCGACTGTTCCGCACGGAGATAGAAGAGAAGAGATAGATGGTCTGCTTGTTCATTTTGTCTGCATCGTAGAGTTTATCTGATAGTGTTTCATTCATTCACATCAGTCAAATAATGGCTATTAGTGAAGAGATGAACCTTGGTCATGACTGCTATTATGTTAGTGAAGAGCAACCATTAGTCACAGTTGCTAATAACATCAGATAAAAGAGTTATTAGTTAGCTGGATTACCGCTATTGATCCTGAGTTTCTCGGGGACCGAAAGCATATAGATAGTTCATATTGTTTTCTTGATAGAAGGGTAGTTCCTAGATGGTGCATTGTCCCTAGAGTCCTTGGGTATAGCTCACGAGACACGCTGCGCACACCATGATTGGTACATTATGCTTGAACTTTTTGCCTCGTATGCTTGGTTGTATTGAACTGAACTCTGATTTCAAAGATATTTCCAAAAGAAGTAATATGACTCTGCTCCTATACTGCATGTAACGAACCTAGGTAAAACTAGAAAGATCACTAGTAATGTAATATTTTATAACATAATTACTTAGTGTTGGTTTTAGTGAATGTTGCTTCTGTTCGTTGATTTTAGACTCACCAGTATTTTCTCCAAAGTGCTGACCCACCAACAGTTTGCTTGTTAGTAGGTGTTGGATAGTCCGAGGAAGCGATAGCCGTGCCTCATCACCAGGACCCAAAAATCTGGTTTTGATGCCTTGAGCCGTATCTATGGTTTGAGCTATTTTTTTTATAGAGGGATATAATGTATGGAACAATACCATTGTATTCAGAGAACCTCGTGCCTTGATCCTTGCCCTGTATACTCGGAATGGTTTATTGTTTGCAATACTGTCCCTCCGCTGCGTACTCGATCGATTCGATGATAGCTAAAACTTTAACGATGTTGCCTTGTGCGGGCGCAACTCCAAGCTCGCACGGCATCACGTCTAGATGGAAACGATCATCCCGCGGGAGCGCTGACGTGATGATTTGCGCCCAGCGGGGACGGCCGATTCCTCCGGGAGATCGGGGCATGACATTAATGTCAGACCCGATTCCAGATTTAGTATTTCTTAAATTTCTATAATTTAATTTTTCTTGATAATGTATTTCTGCTGTATTTTATGTTAGTTTCTGTCATTTATTTATTATTTTATTGTTCCTGCTGTTGAGAGAGACTACTCAAGACCAGTAGAATATCCATTGGCACTGCTATAGACCCAGTTTAGGACCTGCATGTAGAACGGACACTTGGTTCAGTTCATTTTGGATGAACCCATGACTAAACCCTATTTTCTCCTCTCTTAGTATATATATGGCTGTTCGCTCTCCTCTCTTTCTTCTTCTTCATTTTATTTTCCTTCACTCCCTCAAGCTCCCCCAAACCTTAACCCTAAGGAAAAATTGCTGCGACTTGGACCGTGAGAGGTAGAGGCTAGGAGCCACCCTAGGCAAGTACATCTTGCTCAATGGTGAAATCTTAGATTTTTTGGATTTTTATATATGTTGTTACTTTAAAAATGTATTTGATGGAAAATATTCTCCTTGAGTTGCTGATCATGTTTAATTCTTAGAGTTTTGGATTTTGATGTATAGATTTTGTAGATCTGAGTTTCAAGTTTAGGATTTTTATGTGTTATACGAGTTTTTTTTAGTTTTGATCTATTAAAACTTAGTGTTTTCGAAAAATAGTTATTCCTTATCTTAGAGCATTTTATTTCGTGCAATTTAGATTTTGTTTTACTTGATTTGGAGTTAAAAATAAAACTTTTATGTAGAAAACAAAGTTTTGGTTTTTTTGGAGTTTGGCCATGGCTGAACTTGCTGTTGAAGAAGATGAAGTCTTCATGCGGCCAGCGAGCCATGCGACCGAGAGTGCCATGTAGCACGAGAGGATTATGCGGCCTGAACTCTTGTTGTATGCTGACGACATGTGTCCATCTTTTTGGACGCATGACTGCCTATTTACACAAGTGTCCTTGAACACCTTGTGCTTTCACTCGATGAACGAATGAGAAATTCGCTAAGTCCAAATGTAAGTCTATGCGGCTAGAGAGTCCATACGGCCAGTGGGTGCATATGGCCATAGAGTTGTCACGCCCCAGTCCCAAAATATCGAGGGACTAGACACGTGGCAATGGCCAGCAGCATACACCGATGGACAAACCCAATTTAATGGATCCATCGGGGCATACTTAAGCTGTAATACAACAATAAGGGTCTAGAAAGACTAATCTCATCCACAGAAATGAATACAACAATATCAGAATCAATAAGCATGATCAATCTTAATGAAATATAAACTCGGGAACAACCCGATAATGAGTCTGATACATCTGTCAAGATACAAGAATAAAGATATCTACATCAAATACTGAGTATGGAAACAGTATATACTCAGAAGATAACCTCGGTGATCACTCGTCTACTGGATCTGGTACTGCTCCGGTGCCTGCTCCTGATAATGCTCCTGCTCCTGCTGCTGTCCCGTATACCTCGGGATAGATCTCGTCTGCAAAATCTGGGGACAAAAATCCGAATCCAGGTCCTCAGGGGACATAGCAAGGTACAAAGAGATCATGCCAATAAATACAGATAAGCAGTGCAGCAAATAAATAACTAAATGATCAATGGGTAAATATGTAACCATCTAAGTGAAATGCAAGTGAGAGCATCACTAGTGCTCAGGCTGAAGCCACTACAAGCTCTGTGTCGGGGAGCCGGTAGCGGTAATAAACACGTAATGTGCCTAGCTCTGCTACGAGAGTCTGAGGCCTCACAATAGTAGTAGATAGATATATGAAACAGCCTGTAGCCTGTGTGTCTCTCCCCACCCAATGTAACCACGCATATCATGACCATAACGTCTCATGCCCATGTCAAGCGCGATCATAGCTAATGCAACAAGTCATAAGTATCTAAGAGTATAATGTCCATGTCCTGTATCCTATACAGAATCACCACGAATATCTCGGGAAAATCCTGTCTCATGAATAGTGTCAAGTGTCCTGGGTCATATGGTACTTGATAAGACAAGTACGAGAATAAAGTGTCACGAATGTCCATCTCTAGATGACCGTACCCAACACTGCGCACAGTGTCGGCACCCGACTGATAATCGGACGCTAAGTACGTCACACGGTCCTAGGTTGAGCATGCACATCACTATAATAAAGCAAGGGAAATATATAACAATACTGTAGAGTTTGGCAAGGTACACTTGCCTGGGGTCCTGGATCCAACAACTGTCCCTGGATCAGTGGGTCCGGTGGGTACTCCTCCAAAAGCCCTACACCCATTGGTACATTGTGCATAGGTGGGACAGCAGACAAGCTACCAGCATAAAAGAAAGCTCCTTCAGACATCGGCACAGGTGGCTTAAATGAAGCAGATGGGGTAAAACTCTTTGCATTTGGATTAAACTTAAACTCCTTAGCATTTGGATTAAACTTAAACTCCTTAGCATTTGGATTTAGTGTTGATTTCTCAGAAGACAATGTTCCCAATGAAGAGCTTGGAGATAAACCAGGAGCACTTGTCGTTGTGCCAGCACCAATACGATGGGAAGTGGATGTCTTGGACATTTCAGTATCTAAAGTGGGATGTATATGTCCACTAGCAGCAGAGAATTCAACAGATACTGAAGCTTCCGAAGATTCACCAATAGAACACTTGCTTTCAACACCAGAAGATGAGGAATCATATGCTTCAGTACCCGGGGATTGTTGCTTTGCATCAGTTGAAGTTTGAACTTCAACGAAATCTGATGTTTGTGTCACCTTAGGTAAAGTCCTTGTGCAATCATTAGAAAAGCCCTTTTCTTCATAATGATCCTTGATATGCTTCTCCTCCAACCTTTCAAATGTCAGATCGAGGGATAGCATGATAAAGAGCAACAAAGCCCCTCTTATGTGGTATTCACACGGAGAAATATCAGAAGGAGAATTTATGGGGGTACGAACCTGCTTTCCTCTTTGGTGAACCGGGAATTCTTTGCAATAAAGTCAGTTGTCAAAGGTTTGACATGAACATTAGAGCTAGAAAGATGTGCCACTTTATTAGACTGTATTTTAGAAGATGGCTCCTCATCCACAGTAGATGATGTATGTTCTTTGCTCACATACTTATTTCTTGCAACGTCATAGTAGGAGATATGAGCAGCAGAACCATGTGAGGTCCCAAAGGTTTCAGCATTACAGGGATCCGAAAATGAAATGTTGCTTTCTACAAAACCGCTGACATCAACTTCTCTTTTCACGGCTGAATATCTAATTTCCTCATCGTGGTCGTAATCTTCATGAAACTGCATGCCCCTTTCCTCAGCTAAATGAAGATCATGGGTTTCCTCCCCTTCTATTTCTCTGGCTAATCTTGAAGCTTCTAATTCAAGCTCTCTTGTTCTGGGGCCTCTCTCAAGCTTTGTTGTGTAGAGTTCCTCCTCGAATGTTCTTTTTACCCCAAACAAAGCCTCATTAGTCTGAAACTGATCCCAATTCCTGTTCCATGTTCCATCAAAATATTTTCAAGTTCAGGACATCCTGGATCATCAACATCAGGAGTCCAACGTTCCAGCTCCCTCTCCTCCTCCAAAAAGATGTGAATGTGATATGGCCGAGTCAATCATAAGATCCTTACGCCTTTCCTTTGCATGCCCATTTGAGAATTCTTCAATATTTAATGGTACATCCTTTGCTACAACTTGAAATAGATCCTTTGATTGTATAAATATATCTCGAGGCTTCTTGACAGTATCAGGAATAGGCTTCTGCCCTCTGACAGAGCCGTCCTTAATCACTTGGGCCATCTTCAATAAAATTCCAAAAATCTTTTTCTGCATTTGTTGCATGAAAGATTCCCGAAATTATAGATCCTTTTCTGACATGTACATCAACGGGGAGACCAACAAAAGATGTCATAACATATATCAAGCGGTCGCGTGAAGGATTTACCTCACCTCCTGCTCCGACTCCATTAACGAAATTGCCAGAAGCTAACTTTCCAGAGTGCATCTTAGTCTCAGGCTTTGCCCCCATCTCTCTATCTACTTTCCGACGGCCAAATCCATTCATAGAAGATTTAGGCTGAATGTTATGTTGTAGGTTCATTTTAACCTTGAGAATTAGGGTTCCGAACGTTTGATTGAATTAGGATGATAAGAGGGTTCGGTTCAGAGAGGGAAAGTGGGGTGGGAGAATGCGATCTTTAGGGTTTCGGGGGATTTGAGATTTTGGGGGTTCTTTTTATTTTTATTTTTCTTTATGGAGAAAACTTAGGGAATCATGTATTTATACATACGAAAATTGGACTAGGGTTAGACCTAGGATTTGGGCTGGGTCAACGCTCCTTGGGCTTGGCTTCAGCTCTCATGGGGATGTCGGGCGTTGGCACGGATTTAAATCGGTTTATTTCCACATTGGTTTCTAGGGCTTTAAAAATGCTTCCGGAGTCCAATAAATTCACCGAAAAATACCACATGCCCGGTTTTCCATCTTACACCATAAAATATTATTTCCATAATATTTTAATATGAATTAACCGAGATTAAAAATCATTGAGTTACCAAAGCCTAGGTTTCAATTCCCGAAAATTTCAGAAAAATTGGGGAAAAATCTAAATTTAAAATTCTGAAAAATCAGGGGGCTTACAATCTACCCAACTTATAAAAATTTCGTCCTCGAAATTAAATTAGGGTAGGGCTCTCTCTGTCAAGTCTCACTTGATTACAGTCTAAGAATTCCTCTCAAGTGAGCATTACGGTCTCTACCCAACTTAGAATTTACCCATCTATTATCTAAGACTATTTATCTAATAAATCTATGCCCCAACTCATTTAATCATGCTATTGAATCCTCAAGTCTTTAACACCAAACATATCACCTATGATATTCCCTTAATCATATATAAAAGGGTCATCAATAATGTGACCGGCCTGTGGGGTATATCTAGTACTGTCTATATATCAAACTTATACCCAGCACGAGGTTTCGTCATTCCGAAATAAGGGAAGACGAAGATCAATAATAAAGAGTTCAAGGGTGAGGTAATAGAATAGAAGTATCGGGATCAAGGCGTTTAAGAATTCAAATGGAAATGGTCAAGTTGTTGTGGATTGAAATCCTATTCTGGTAAACCTTTGTTCGCATGCTCGTATTAGTACAGTTACGTAACCGATACGATATGCTCAGACATATCTAGAGGGCAAGTATACTAGTCAACTATATCTCAATCCACGTAAAGTAGTCGTGCGAAGAGCGAACCAAAATGCACTAAGGTTGATCAGACCGTAATACACTGATTCTGAATAGACAATTGTATTAATGTACCAGTCCACTAATACATATGTCATGAACAAGCTTGATAAAGAATAAGCTTGCCAAAACTAGGCTATAATAGCAGCATACTTCAAGGTAGCACAGAAAATATAACGCTGGATTATGATGAGAGAAGTTACAAATAATTCAAGTTGCAAAAACAAAACAACATAAGCAACAATAACAAAAGACTCTACAATCTCTACGGTTATCATATTAATTCCTTGTCTAAGTCGATAGTCGACAAAGTAGGGGTATGAGCCTCTAAGTTCTATAGTCTGAATAAACACTATCATCTTATGTTAGCATACAATTACTGCCATTCAGTTACACTTCATCAATGGATCACAAGAGCTATATGATACTAGGTGGCGAGGTATACTACCCAACTTATAAGAATTAAACTAATACGGTGATAGTCTTAAGAGGGTCCTACACAATAATCTTGCACATGTAAATAAAACAGAGACTCTTTATTAGGGTATATGAGGAAAAATCTTGGTATTGATTAGGGTATCCTTTTTATGTAGGTAATGATGATCCTAAGTCTTAGTCATAGCACTTACAAGCAAGTGTCAATGGTAAGGATAGAAGAGTTACTGGCCGTCAAGGAGGAAGGGTCTAACTTGTATCGAGGTGAGGGTACAAACTACATGATTTAAAAATTAAGGGTTAATCATTGGTCACAATCTACAAAACAACTTAAACTTATCAAGTTCTAACTACCAAGCATAAGGATTTCACACTCAAGGCTACACTATAAGCCTAGCAAACTATGAGTCCTTAACAAGGAATAAAATTACTTGGCCTACTATCAGAAGTGTCAGGTGGCACGAGTTGAAAGATGAAGAGAAGAAACGTAATTAGCCGTCGCAAAATAGCGAGCGCTATGGTCGCAGGGAAACAATATATAAAATAAAGATAGAGGGCTCTAGATAGCATCATGGTTCTCTAAGGGGAGTGGGGTGTTAGTTGCTATGTTTGAGGTATGATTAGAAAAATATTCTATGCATTGCTCTTGGCTTTCTAAGGTACTGTCTGCCTATCTCAAGACAAGAATATAAATTTATAGTTCTCCAATACTTATCTAACTATGAAGGTTAAGTTCCTCAATACTAGGGTCAAACATTTTGGTAAAAACTTCTAACTAACTCTAGTAGTGTCTATACTACTCTCAAGTCTTCATAATACATCAGGGGGTAATGGTAAACCAATTCTAGGGATAAGAAATTCTAGGGTTCGCTAGATAATCTAAACTTAGTGGGGTGTCAACACTCTAGTGGTACTCTTAATAGGAAGGTTACCTTACTTATCATCTAACAACATGAACTTATATATTCTAAGAGAGGCTATACTCAAGAAACTAACAGGGAAGCACATGAATCAAGCAGGATGCAATTTATCTGAATGGAATGAATTGGAAGGAGGATGAGTCATAGTCAGTGTGGATGAGATCCTATACTCTAATCCTAGTGGCAGGCTTGCTCGGTCCCTAAGTTGAAACCGAACAATTTAGTCGTAGACCTGCATGGGCCACCACAAAAACCATGTCACGCCCCAGTCCCAAAATATCAAGGGACTAGATACGTGGCAATGGCCAGCAGCACACACCGATGGACAAACCCAATTTAATGGATCCATCGGGGCATACTTAAGCTGTAATACAACAATAAGGGTCTAGAAAGACTAATCTCATCCACAGAAATGAATACAACAATATCAGAATCAATAAGCATGATCAATCTCAATGAAATATAAACTCGGGAACAACCCGATAATGAGTCTGATACATCTGTCAAGATACAAGAATAAAGATATCTACATCAAATACTGAGTATGGAAACAATATATACTCAGAAGATAACCTCGGTGATCACTCGTCTACTGGATCTGGTACTGCTCCGGTGCCTGCTCCTGATAATGCTCCTGCTCCTGCTGCTGTCCCGTATACCTCGGGATAGATCTCGTCTGCAAAATCTGGGGACAAAAATCCGAATCCAGGTCCTCAGGGGACATAGCAAGGTACAAAGAGATCATGCCAATAAATACAGATAAGCAGTGCAGCAAATAAATAACTAAATGATCAATGGGTAAATATGTAACCATCTAAGTGAAATGCAAGTGAGAGCATCACTAGTGCTCAGGCTGAAGCCACTACAAGCTCTGTGTCGGGGAGCCGGTAGCGGTAATAAACACGTAATGTGCCTAGCTCTGCTACGAGAGTCTGAGGCCTCACAATAGTAGTAGATAGATATATGAAATAGCCTGTAGCCTGTGTGTCTCTCCCCACCCAATGTAACCACGCATATCATGACCATAACGTCTCATGCCCATGTCAAGCGCGATCATAGCTAATGCAACAAGTCATAAGTATCTAAGAGTATAATGTCCATGTCCTGTATCCTATACAGAATCACCACGAATATCTCGGGAAAATCCTGTCTCATGAATAGTGTCAAGTGTCCTGGGTCATATGGTACTTGATAAGACAAGTACGAGAATAAAGTGTCACGAATGTCCATCTCTAGATGACCGTACCCAACACTGCGCACAGTATCGGCACCCGACTGATAATCGGACGCTAAGTACGTCACACGGTCCTAGGTTGAGCATGCACATCACTATAATAAAGCAAGGGAAATATATAACAATACTGTAGAGTTTGGCAAGGTACACTTGCCTGGGGTCCTGGATCCAACAACTGTCCCTGGATCAGTGGGTCCGGTGGGTACTCCTCCAAAAGCCCTACACCCATTGGTACATTGTGCATAGGTGGGACAGCAGACAAGCTACCAGCATAAAAGAAAGCTCCTTCAGACATCGGCACAGGTGGCTTAAATGAAGCAGATGGGGTAAAACTCTTTGCATTTGGATTAAACTTAAACTCCTTAGCATTTGGATTAAACTTAAACTCCTTAGCATTTGGATTTAGTGTTGATTTCTCAGAAGACAATGTTCCCAATGAAGAGCTTGGAGATAAACCAGGAGCACTTGTCGTTGTGCCAGCACCAATACGATGGGAAGTGGATGTCTTGGACATTTCAGTATCTAAAGTGGGATGTATATGTCCACTAGCAGCAGAGAATTCAACAGATACTGAAGCTTCCGAAGATTCACCAATAGAACACTTGCTTTCAACACCAGAAGATGAGGAATCATATGCTTCAGTACCCGGGGATTGTTGCTTTGCATCAGTTGAAGTTTGAACTTCAACGAAATCTGATGTTTGTGTCACCTTAGGTAAAGTCCTTGTGCAATCATTAGAAAAGCCCTTTTCTTCATAATGATCCTTGATATGCTTCTCCTCCAACCTTTCAAATGTCAGATCGAGGGATAGCATGATAAAGAGCAACAAAGCCCCTCTTATGTGGTATTCACACGGAGAAATATCAGAAGGAGAATTTATGGGGGTACGAACCTGCTTTCCTCTTTGGTGAACCGGGAATTCTTTGCAATAAAGTCAGTTGTCAAAGGTTTGACATGAACATTAGAGCTAGAAAGATGTGCCACTTTATTAGACTGTATTTTAGAAGATGGCTCCTCATCCACAGTAGATGATGTATGTTCTTTGCTCACATACTTATTTCTTGCAACGTCAGAGTAGGAGATATGAGCAGCAGAACCATGTGAGGTCCCAAAGGTTTCAGCATTACAGGGATCCGAAAATGAAATGTTGCTTTCTACAAAACCGCTGACATCAACTTCTCTTTTCACGGCTGAATATCTAATTTCCTCATCGTGGTCGTAATCTTCATGAAACTGCATGCCCCTTTCCTCAGCTAAATGAAGATCATGGGTTTCCTCCCCTTCTATTTCTCTGGCTAATCTTGAAGCTTCTAATTCAAGCTCTCTTGTTCTGGGGCCTCTCTCAAGCTTTGTTGTGTAGAGTTCCTCCTCGAATGTTCTTTTTACCCCAAACAAAGCCTCATTAGTCTGAAACTGATCCCAATTCCTGTTCCATGTTCCATCAAAATATTTTCAAGTTCAGGACATCCTGGATCATCAACATCAGGAGTCCAACATTCTAGCTCCCTCTCCTCCTCCAAAAAGATGTGAATGTGATATGGCCGAGTCAATCATAAGATCCTTACGCCTTTCCTTTGCATGCCCATTTGAGAATTCTTCAATATTTAATGGTACATCCTTTGCTACAACTTGAAATAGATCCTTTGATTGTATAAATATATCTCGAGGCTTCTTGACAGTATCAGGAATAGGCTTCTGCCCTCTGACAGAGCCGTCCTTAATCACTTGGGCCATCTTCAATAAAATTCCAAAAATCTTTTTCTGCATTTGTTGCATGAAAGATTCCCGAAATTATAGATCCTTTTCTGACATGTACATCAACGGGGAGACCAACAAAAGATGTCATAACATATATCAAGCGGTCGCGTGAAGGATTTACCTCACCTCCTGCTCCGACTCCATTAACGAAATTGCCAGAAGCTAACTTTCCAGAGTGCATCTTAGTCTCAGGCTTTGCCCCCATCTCTCTATCTACTTTCCGACGGCCAAATCCATTCATAGAAGATTTAGGCTGAATGTTATGTTGTAGGTTCATTTTAACCTTGAGAATTAGGGTTCCGAACGTTTGATTGAATTAGGATGATAAGAGGGTTCGGTTCAGAGAGGGAAAGTGGGGTGGGAGAATGCGATCTTTAGGGTTTCGGGGGATTTGAGATTTTGGGGGTTCTTTTTATTTTTATTTTTCTTTATGGAGAAAACTTAGGGAATCATGCATTTATACATACAAAAATTGGACTAGGGTTAGACCTAGGATTTGGGCTGGGTCAACGCTCCTTGGGCTTGGCTTCAGCTCTCATGGGGATGTCGGGCGTTGGCACGGATTTAAATCGGTTTATTTCCACATTGGTTTCTAGGGCTTTAAAAATGCTTCCGGAGTCCAATAAATTCACCGAAAAATACCACATGCCCGGTTTTCCATCTTACACCATAAAATATTATTTCCATAATATTTTAATATGAATTAACCGAGATTAAAAATCATTGAGTTACCAAAGCCTAGGTTTCAATTCCCGAAAATTTCAGAAAAATTGGGGAAAAATCTAAATTTAAAATTCTGAAAAATCAGGGGGCTTACAATCTACCCAACTTATAAAAATTTCGTCCTCGAAATTAAATTAGGGTAGGGCTCTCTCTGTCAAGTCTCACTTGATTACAGTCTAAGAATTCCTCTCAAGTGAGCATTACGGTCTCTACCCAACTTAGAATTTACCCATCTATTATCTAAGACTATTTATCTAATAAATCTATGCCCCAACTCATTTAATCATGCTATTGAATCCTCAAGTCTTTAACACCAAACATATCACCTATGATATTCCCTTAATCATATATAAAAGGGTCATCAATAATGTGACCGGCCTGTGGGGTATATCTAGTACTGTCTATATATCAAACTTATACCCAGCACGAGGTTTCGTCATTCCGAAATAAGGGAAGACGAAGATCAATAATAAAGAGTTCAAGGGTGAGGTAATAGAATAGAAGTATCGGGATCAAGGCGTTTAAGAATTCAAATGGAAATGGTCAAGTTGTTGTGGATTGAAATCCTATTCTGGTAAACCTTTGTTCGCATGCTCGTATTAGTACAGTTACGTAACCGATACGATATGCTCAGACATATCTAGAGGGCAAGTATACTAGTCAACTATATCTCAATCCACGTAAAGTAGTCGTGCGAAGAGCGAACCAAAATGCACTAAGGTTGATCAGACCGTAATACACTGATTCTGAATAGACAATTGTATTAATGTACCAGTCCACTAATACATATGTCATGAACAAGCTTGATAAAGAATAAGCTTGCCAAAACTAGGCTATAATAGCAGCATACTTCAAGGTAGCACAGAAAATATAACGCTGGATTATGATGAGAGAAGTTACAAATAATTCAAGTTGCAAAAACAAAACAACATAAGCAACAATAACAAAAGACTCTACAATCTCTACGGTTATCATATTAATTCCTTGTCTAAGTCGATAGTCGACAAAGTAGGGGTATGAGCCTCTAAGTTCTATAGTCTGAATAAACACTATCATCTTATGTTAGCATACAATTACTGCCATTCAGTTACACTTCATCAATGGATCACAAGAGCTATATGATACTAGGTGGCGAGGTATACTACCCAACTTATAAGAATTAAACTAATACGGTGATAGTCTTAAGAGGGTCCTACACAATAATCTTGCACATGTAAATAAAACAGAGACTCTTTATTAGGGTATATGAGGAAAAATCTTGGTATTGATTAGGGTATCCTTTTTATGTAGGTAATGATGATCCTAAGTCTTAGTCATAGCACTTACAAGCAAGTGTCAATGGTAAGGATAGAAGAGTTACTGGCCGTCAAGGAGGAAGGGTCTAACTTGTATCGAGGTGAGGGTACAAACTACATGATTTAAAAATTAAGGGTTAATCATTGGTCACAATCTACAAAACAACTTAAACTTATCAAGTTCTAACTACCAAGCATAAGGATTTCACACTCAAGGCTACACTATAAGCCTAGCAAACTATGAGTCCTTAACAAGGAATAAAATTACTTGGCCTACTATCAGAAGTGTCAGGTGGCACGAGTTGAAAGATGAAGAGAAGAAACGTAATTAGCCGTCGCAAAATAGCGAGCGCTATGGTCGCAGGGAAACAATATATAAAATAAAGATAGAGGGCTCTAGATAGCATCATGGTTCTCTAAGGGGAGTGGGGTGTTAGTTGCTATGTTTGAGGTATGATTAGAAAAATATTCTATGCATTGCTCTTGGCTTTCTAAGGTACTGTCTGCCTATCTCAAGACAAGAATATAAATTTATAGTTCTCCAATACTTATCTAACTATGAAGGTTAAGTTCCTCAATACTAGGGTCAAACATTTTGGTAAAAACTTCTAACTAACTCTAGTAGTGTCTATACTACTCTCAAGTCTTCATAATACATCAGGGGGTAATGGTAAACCAATTCTAGGGATAAGAAATTCTAGGGTTCGCTAGATAATCTAAACTTAGTGGGGTGTCAACACTCTAGTGGTACTCTTAATAGGAAGGTTACCTTACTTATCATCTAACAACATGAACTTATATATTCTAAGAGAGGCTATACTCAAGAAACTAACAGGGAAGCACATGAATCAAGCAGGATGCAATTTATCCGAATGGAATGAATTGAAGGAGGATGAGTCATAGTCAGTGTGGATGAGATCCTATACTCTAATCCTAGTGGCAGGCTTGCTCGGTCCCTAAGTTGAAACCGAACAATTTAGTCGTAGACCTGCATGGGCCACCACAAAAACCATGTCACGCCCCAGTCCCAAAATATCGAGGGACTAGACACGTGGCAATGGCCAGCAGCACACACCGATGGACAAACCCAATTTAATGGATCCATCGGGGCATACTTAAGCTGTAATACAACAATAAGGGTCTAGAAAGACTAATCTCATCCACAGAAATGAATACAACAATATCAGAATCAATAAGCATGATCAATCTCAATGAAATATAAACTCGGGAACAACCCGATAATGAGTCTGATACATCTGTCAAGATACAAGAATAAAGATATCTACATCAAATACTGAGTATGGAAACAGTATATACTCAGAAGATAACCTCGGTGATCACTCGTCTACTGGATCTGGTACTGCTCCGGTGCCTGCTCCTGATAATGCTCCTGCTCCTGCTGCTGTCCCGTATACCTCGGGATAGATCTCGTCTGCAAAATCTGGGGACAAAAATCCGAATCCAGGTCCTCAGGGGACATAGCAAGGTACAAAGAGATCATGCCAATAAATACAGATAAGCAGTGCAGCAAATAAATAACTAAATGATCAATGGGTAAATATGTAACCATCTAAGTGAAATGCAAGTGAGAGCATCACTAGTGCTCAGGCTGAAGCCACTACAAGCTCTGTGTCGGGGAGCCGGTAGCGGTAATAAACACGTAATGTGCCTAGCTCTGCTACGAGAGTCTGAGGCCTCACAATAGTAGTAGATAGATATATGAAACAGCCTGTAGCCTGTGTGTCTCTCCCCACCCAATGTAACCACGCATATCATGACCATAACGTCTCATGCCCATGTCAAGCGCGATCATAGCTAATGCAACAAGTCATAAGTATCTAAGAGTATAATGTCCATGTCCTGTATCCTATACAGAATCACCACGAATATCTCGGGAAAATCCTGTCTCATGAATAGTGTCAAGTGTCCTGGGTCATATGGTACTTGATAAGACAAGTACGAGAATAAAGTGTCACAAATGTCCATCTCTAGATGACCGTACCCAACACTGCGCACAGTGTCGGCACCCGACTGATAATCGGACGCTAAGTACGTCACACGGTCCTAGGTTGAGCATGCACATCACTATAATAAAGCAAGGGAAATATATAACAATACTGTAGAGTTTGGCAAGGTACACTTGCCTGGGGTCCTGGATCCAACAACTGTCCCTGGATCAGTGGGTCCGGTGGGTACTCCTCCAAAAGCCCTACACCCATTGGTACATTGTGCATAGGTGGGACAGCAGACAAGCTACCAGCATAAAAGAAAGCTCCTTCAGACATCGGCACAGGTGGCTTAAATGAAGCAGATGGGGTAAAACTCTTTGCATTTGGATTAAACTTAAACTCCTTAGCATTTGGATTAAACTTAAACTCCTTAGCATTTGGATTTAGTGTTGATTTCTCAGAAGACAATGTTCCCAATGAAGAGCTTGGAGATAAACCAGGAGCACTTGTCGTTGTGCCAGCACCAATACGATGGGAAGTGGATGTCTTGGACATTTCAGTATCTAAAGTGGGATGTATATGTCCACTAGCAGCAGAGAATTCAACAGATACTGAAGCTTCCGAAGATTCACCAATAGAACACTTGCTTTCAACACCAGAAGATGAGGAATCATATGCTTCAGTACCCGGGGATTGTTGCTTTGCATCAGTTGAAGTTTGAACTTCAACGAAATCTGATGTTTGTGTCACCTTAGGTAAAGTCCTTGTGCAATCATTAGAAAAGCCCTTTTCTTCATAATGATCCTTGATATGCTTCTCCTCCAACCTTTCAAATGTCGGATCGAGGGATAGCATGATAAAGAGCAACAAAGCCCCTCTTATGTGGTATTCACACGGAGAAATATCAGAAGGAGAATTTATGGGGGTACGAACCTGCTTTCCTCTTTGGTGAACCGGGAATTCTTTGCAATAAAGTCAGTTGTCAAAGGTTTGACATGAACATTAGAGCTAGAAAGATGTGCCACTTTATTAGACTGTATTTTAGAAGATGGCTCCTCATCCACAGTAGATGATGTATGTTCTTTGCTCACATACTTATTTCTTGCAACGTCAGAGTAGGAGATATGAGCAGCAGAACCATGTGAGGTCCCAAAGGTTTCAGCATTACAGGGATCCGAAAATGAAATGTTGCTTTCTACAAAACCGCTGACATCAACTTCTCTTTTCACGGCTGAATATCTAATTTCCTCATCGTGGTCGTAATCTTCATGAAACTGCATGCCCCTTTCCTCAGCTAAATGAAGATCATGGGTTTCCTCCCCTTCTATTTCTCTGGCTAATCTTGAAGCTTCTAATTCAAGCTCTCTTGTTCTGGGGCCTCTCTCAAGCTTTGTTGTGTAGAGTTCCTCCTCGAATGTTCTTTTTACCCCAAACAAAGCCTCATTAGTCTGAAACTGATCCCAATTCCTGTTCCATGTTCCATCAAAATATTTTCAAGTTCAGGACATCCTGGATCATCAACATCAGGAGTCCAACGTTCCAGCTCCCTCTCCTCCTCCAAAAAGATGTGAATGTGATATGGCCGAGTCAATCATAAGATCCTTACGCCTTTCCTTTGCATGCCCATTTGAGAATTCTTCAATATTTAATGGTACATCCTTTGCTACAACTTGAAATAGATCCTTTGATTGTATAAATATATCTCGAGGCTTCTTGACAGTATCAGGAATAGGCTTCTGCCCTCTGACAGAGCCGTCCTTAATCACTTGGGCCATCTTCAATAAAATTCCAAAAATCTTTTTCTGCATTTGTTGCATGAAAGATTCCCGAAATTATAGATCCTTTTCTGACATGTACATCAACGGGGAGACCAACAAAAGATGTCATAACATATATCAAGCGGTCGCGTGAAGGATTTACCTCACCTCCTGCTCCGACTCCATTAACGAAATTGCCAGAAGCTAACTTTCCAGAGTGCATCTTAGTCTCAGGCTTTGCCCCCATCTCTCTATCTACTTTCCGACGGCCAAATCCATTCATAGAAGATTTAGGCTGAATGTTATGTTGTAGGTTCATTTTAACCTTGAGAATTAGGGTTCCGAACGTTTGATTGAATTAGGATGATAAGAGGGTTCGGTTCAGAGAGGGAAAGTGGGGTGGGAGAATGCGATCTTTAGGGTTTCGGGGGATTTGAGATTTTGGGGGTTCTTTTTATTTTTATTTTTCTTTATGGAGAAAACTTAGGGAATCATGTATTTATACATACGAAAATTGGACTAGGGTTAGACCTAGGATTTGGGCTGGGTCAACGCTCCTTGGGCTTGGCTTCAGCTCTCATGGGGATGTCGGGCGTTGGCACGGATTTAAATCGATTTATTTCCACATTGGTTTCTAGGGCTTTAAAAATGCTTCCGGAGTCCAATAAATTCACCGAAAAATACCACATGCCCGGTTTTCCATCTTACACCATAAAATATTATTTCCATAATATTTTAATATGAATTAACCGAGATTAAAAATCATTGAGTTACCAAAGCCTAGGTTTCAATTTCTGAAAATTTCAGAAAAATTGGGGAAAAATCTAAATTTAAAATTCTGAAAAATCAGGGGGCTTACAAGAGTCCATACGGCCAATGGGTGCATGCGGCCAAAGAGTCTATGCCGCCAGTGTGTCCATGCGGCCAGTGTGTCCATACGTCCAGAGGAAGTATACGGCCAAGAATTCTTGTGTGCATTTTGTGTTCCTTGTTGTTATGTTCTCTCTGTAATTTCTTTTTAGTGATTATTGTTTCATGCTTCCTTATGTCAATACAAGTTTATGATACCAAACAAGCTTTGTATATGAGTTCACAAGACCAGTTTATGTACAAGTTCACAATCCTCATGACATCATAAAAATATTTCTGTATGAAATCCATTGCATTTGGCCTTGGGCAATCAAGTGTGAGCATTGTCCAATATATCGCTTATCGCGAATACGATAACTCATGAAAAGCTCGTACTCGTGATTCGTCATTTTATGGAGTTCTCAAGTGTCCACGACTCGAGAACTTGAAATAATTTAGTAATGATTAAACAAGATAAGATTTACCTAGAGCATTTTGGAGGGAATAATATTGCGCTACCGGCTCCCCTGATTCCCAAGGGCCCCATACGGCATGGACAATCCTGCTAGGCAAGGACTCCATGACTGACCAAGTTTACGGGTGCTATGGCACATTACAAGATAAGTTTATGATTACAAGAAAATTTTATGATTATAAGACAAGTTTATGTTTACAAGACCAGTTTTTATTCACAAGTTTATGTTTATGCTTATAAGTTCAATTTCTATTTGTGATATGTAACAAGTTATGTTATTGTATGGTTGACTGTGTATTTAAATTTACTAGACAAGCGTACCCTTGGCCATCCGGGTTTTCTGTAGTACCGGTGTTAGCAATATTCTTAGCAATACATTTCTAGTAATTATGGCTTGTGATAACCCTAGTTAGTTAATTATAGCAAGTCGTAGGCATGTTTGAGCGTGAATTGGATGTTTGTTTATTCGTATAGGTCGCTTTTCTAGTTTTATTTTCTTCCAGCGCATGGTTATAATGCTAAGTTTTGCTCGGGTGAAGGTCTGCAATCCCGGTCCTTGTTTGGTTAAGGGTTGTGGTTCCGAACCAGAGTAGTTCCTATGCTTTCTTGCCGCTCATCGTCTTACTTTCATTTTTGCACTTATTATCAGTTCTTCCAGTATTATTCTTGAGACAAGTACGTTGGTACTGTATAAGTCTCGATCTGCATTTATTTCTTATATGCCTCTTTTGCTTATGTTGTGATGTGTTTGGTCTATCACCTCGAGCTCCTTTGTGGTACTTGTTGCTTGGGGTTCTGACCCCACTGGATTTGCATGGCCAGGTTACCCCAAAGAGAACCAGGATCCACCGCGCTTCCAGCAAGATGACTCGCACTCGTAGGACTGCGGTCGAAGCTCACAAGTGGGTTTCCTTCTTCCACCCCCGGTCCTTATTAATTCATTTTGTGGTGTTTAGCAAGGGGCAGAGTTAGCTCCTTATACTTTTGAGACTACAATCAACATGATGTATATATTAGACCATGGCTGGTATATTTTGATCATGTATTATTACACTCTGCTATTGCAGCATTTTGTATTAACTAGCTTCATGATCATATGTGACATGTAATTTGGGACGCCTATTTACTTTCATGTATGATGTATTCTTATACTTCTGTTGTTGGATTGAGATAATAAAATTTGTCGGCCTTAGGACTGAGGTCATAGCATGCTAGAGTTCACCTATTTGTCTTCTTGACAACCTTAACATATTACGTCTTACTTCAGTATTCTGCAAGGTGCGGTTGGCCATGTCAGTTCCCGTATTTATCTAATATTCTGGGAGCGGGACATGACAAGGTTTTATTTGTGACCCATGCAGGTCTGTTTTTCAGACTTGTGGGAGGACTCATCTTGTTAGAATCTCAATCCTCTATAATATTCGATTGAACTCTACTTGCAACATGCATTTCTCGCTTTCCTTGAACTTCAAATTTGCTTGACATGATTGTTCCATTCTCGTCCCTTGTTGATATCCTTGTGTCCTTATCCTTTAGGGATACCCTACATGCTCCTCTTTCTGAGGGTTCCGTTGTACCGATAACTCCAGCATATCCAGTAGGCCGGGGCCATATTCCGATATTGAACCAAGGGCAAGCATCAGTAGCTTTTTATCAGCCGGTTTCGCAAGTCACGCATGCCCGACCAGCACAATCAGCTCCACCAGTCTTGCCGGAACAGCCAGTTCAGCCCACTCCGTCATTTATACCAGCCAAGACAATACCACCAGTTCTACCAGTACAACCAGGGCAGGCAAGCTCGCAGGCTATGTTAGATATAATCCAAGTCATGATGATGGTACAACAATAATAGCAACAACAACTCTAGCTTTAGCAACAAGTGGTCCAACTCTGCCAGCAGTTTCAGCAAGGACATGAACAGACGAACACTACTCTTTTCCAGGGAGTTAAGAGTAGCACTCGAGAGCAGTAGGCATTATACTCACAATGCGACGACCAATGTTAGTCACACGCGCCCAGCCAAGTTCCTCGGCACAGAAAATACAATTTCAGAAGATTCTTGGCTCCAGGACTTTGAGGCCATCCTGGATGCAACCAAGATCCTAGATGATTAAAAGGTAGCAGTAGTAAAGCTACAATTATCAGATATTTGCCTGAGATTGGTGTGCAGCACAAGAAATGGCGCTTCTGAAGCCCATTGGTTGGTCGACGTTCAAGGAGCGCTTGTAGGAGAAGTATTTCTACACTACCGCCAAGTTCTAGCTCCAGAAGCAGTTTATCAACCTCCGCCAGAATACAAGATCGGTCGACCAGTATACGACCGAGTTTTGTCGACTTAGCCAATTTTCTCCTCATATGGTAGCTTTCGAGGAACACCGAGCCAAGAGATTTGAGCAAGGGTTACATCTAGAACTTCAGCAATTTACGGTGGGTCATAATTATACCACCTATGATGCAGTACTCAGGACAGCTAGGTCACAAGAACTTGTCGGCCAGATATTAGTAGGAAGGAACGGAGGCCAGAAGAGGTCACACTCATCCCTGAGAAGCGCCAGTATTCAGTCGTCACCTCTAGCACCAGCAGTAAGAATACCTCACCCGCCAGCACCTCCAACCCCCACAGTAACCTCAGTACAATCTACCAGGCAATCTGTATCAGCAGGATGCAGCCACTACGGCAAGCTAGGGCACACCAAAGAACAGTGTAGGAGGGCCAATGGCAGTGTCTCAGATGTTGGGCATCCGACCACATGATTGGTTCATGCCCAATCCTGTACCCAGAAGCTTCTTCACTCTGACAGTTTCTAGCTCAGCCTCGGGCAGCGACTGAAGGCCCACGTGGACCAACATTAGCAATTCGACCACCAGCCCAGCGTCCTCTTCCGACATAGACCCAGTAGTTCCAGCAGCATCGTCCGGCATAGTATGCACAAGTCCAGCAAGCCCGACCAGCAAGATAGAACCAACAGCAAATCAGAGCCACTACCCCTGGAAGATGGCCTGACGAAACATTTGGCAACCTAGAGCAGTTGTTAGCCGAATGTGCTACAATTGTGGGTAAGATTTCCGAGCTCTCTTTAACTTGTCTCATTCTTGGGTTCTCGTTGAACGATCTCGTGTTCCAACGCATTCGAGATGCGATAGTTGTTTCGATCCTTTCGTTGAGCAAAAGACGAGTTCATCGCTCCGCTCTTCTGCCTTCATGACTCGTGGTACGTGGTGTCTATCATGTGTCCCAACCACGAAGGTATGTTCTGGATTAGAGTCATATCCTCGATATAGTCATTGGTATCAACTTACCTCCAAGATTAGCTCTTGTCCATTTGTGTGAGTTAGTATAGGCAAGCGAGGAGGAGTTCCTATTCGACTGACTCAGGAGTATATGTATCCATATGCCTCCAATTTCCTGTGTGTTGCTTTCATGCATTTATTTCATTAGTTACTTTTGCAGCTATCTTTTCTATTTCAGTTACTTGCTTAGTGTAATCATTTGAATTATGATTTAATTTCTTGAGATTTCTCATGTATTCCAGTTAGACAAGCCTTGGTGAAATTTTCAGGACAAAATATTTCTAAGGAGGGCAGAGATGTCACATCCGATTCCAGATTTAATATTTTTTGAATTTCTAGAATTTAATTTTTCTTGATAATGTATTTCTGTTGTATTTCATATGTTGGTTCCTGTCATTTATTTATTGTTTTATTGTTCCTGCTGTTGAGAGAGACTATCCGAGACCAGTAGAATACCCATTGGCACTGCCATAGACCCAGTTTAGGACCCGCATATAGAACAGACACTTGGTTCGGTTTATTTTGGGTGAACCCATGACTAAACACTATTTTCTTCTCTCTTAGTATATAAATGGCTTTTCTCTCTCCTCTCTTTCTTCTTATTCATTTTATTTTCCTCCACTCCCTCAAGCTCCTCCAAACCCTAACCCTAAGGAAAAGTTGTTGCGACTTGGACCGTAAGAGGTAGAGACTAGGAGCCACCCTAGGCAAGTACATATTGCTCAATCGTGAAATCTTAGATTTTTTGGATTTTTATATATGTTGTTTTAAAAAATATATTTGATGAAAATATTCTCCTTGAGTTGTTGATCTTGTTTAGTTCTTGGAGTTTTGAATTTTGATGTATAAATTTTTGTAGATCTGAGTTTCAAGTTTAGGGCTTTTATGTGTTCTATGAGTTTTCTTTGGTTTTGATATATTAAAACTTAGCGTTTTCAAAAAATAGTTGTTCCTTATGTTAGAACATTTTATTTCATTCAATTTGGCTTTTGTTTCACTTGATTTGGAGTTAAAAATAAAGTTTTTATGTAAAAAAAAAAAAAAAATTAGTTTTTTTTGGAGTTTGGCCATGACTGAACTTGTTGTTGGAGAAGATGGAGTCTTTATGCGGCCAGCGATCCATGCGACCGAGAGTGCCATGCGGCCCGAGAGGGTTATACGGCCTGAACTCTTATCGCATGCTGACAACATGTGTCCATCTTGTTGGAAGCATGACTGCCTATTTACACAAGTGTCCTTGAACACCTTGTGCTTTCAATCGCTGAACGAATGAAAAATTCGCTAAGTCCAAAAGTAAGGCTATGCGGCCAGAGAGTCCATGCGGCTAGTGGGTGCATGTGGCTAGAGAGTCCATGCGGCCAGTAGATGTATGCGGCCAGAGAGTCCATGCGGCCAGTGGGTGCATGCGGCCAGTGTGTCCATGCAGCCTGTGTGTCCATGCAGCCAGTGAGTCCATGTGGTCAGAGGGCGTATGCAGCCAGGAATTCTTGTGTGCATTTTGTGTTCCTTGTTGTTATATTCTCTCTGTAATTTTCTTTTAGTGATTATTGTTGCATGCTTCCTTATGTCAATACAAGTTTATGATGCCAGACAAGCTTTGCATATGAGTTCACAAGACCAGTTTATGTACAAGTTCATAATCCTCACAACACCGTGGAAATATTTCTGTATGAAAATCTATTGCATTTGGCATCGGGCAATCAAGTGTGAGCATTGTCCAATGTATTGCGTGTCGTAATATGATAACTCATGAAAAGCTCGTACTCGCGATTCGTTATTTTAGGGAGTTCTTAAGTTTCCATGACTCGAGAACATTAAATAATTTAGTAATGATTAAACAAGATAAGATTTACCTAAAGCATTTTGGAGAAAAGAATATTGTGCTGCCGGCTACCCCGATCCCCAAGGGCCCCATGCGGCATGGACAACCCTGCTAGGCAAGGGCTCCATGACTGACCAAGTTTACACGTGTTATGGCACATTACAAGATAAGTTTATGTTTATAAGAAAAGTTTATGATTATAAGACAAGTTTATGTTTACTAGACCAACTTTGATTCACAAGTTTATGTTTATGCTTATAAGTTCAATTTATATTTGTGATATGTAACAAGTTATGTTATTGTATGGTTGACTGTGCATTTAAATTTACTAAACAAGCATCTCTGCATCTACAAAGAATTCTCGACGTGAAAACACAGAGACAAAGGGCTAATCATTGAATAGGCTTTTTTTTGGTCAAAGGTCTATTACCGACCGCGCAATCTGGTAGATTGATGCTTCAACCAGGCTATTGCGGCTAACAAAAACCTTAAATGTTGGGCCATACCCTTGGCCATCCGGGTTGTCTCCAGTGCAGGTGGTAGCAATATTCTTAGCAATGCATTTCTAGTAATTAGGGCTTGTGATAACCCTAGTTAGTTAATTATAGCAAGCCGTAGGCATGTTTGGTCGTGAATTGGATGTTTGTTTATTCATATAACTCGCTCTTTGTCACGACCCGCACATGGAATAAGGGCACGAGTAGTGAACAACACCTAGCCTACGCCGCAACATCGGTGGTAGAACGTTGTCGGGATTAACCATACTATCTAAACATCTCATACAATATATATATGATACCTGTCAATGTCATCTCAACTCTCAACGGAGGAACAATATGGTATATGATAATGGTAAACAATACTCAATCAAAAAATAAAACTAAAGGAGGATGAAAGCACGATATAGAATAAAAGAGAGGAAATAAGAGTCACAATACATCCACGAGCCCAAAATAATATATATACATGCCATGAACCTAGAATGAGACTAATACAATGTCCAAAAAATATATATAACTAATCCTCATGAGGTACTAGCACTAAGTCCTCCTGCTCTAGGAGAGAATCCTCTAATGGCTCGCCGTCCTGCGGCCCATAATAAATAGGACACTGATCCACAAGCCAATCATCTGAAAAATATATTCAGTCAGGATTGGAGCAAAGTACATACCTCTAAAAGTAGTTCCAAATACATAATAGAGCATATATAACAGATAATAGAAAAAATACAAGATAACTAGCAATAGAAAATAGAATGAACTAGAGTGAACATGTAAAGTACTGGAATAAAAAACACACAATATGAATAATTATAATTGAAATGGAAATATATAAAACTAGCTAATGTGCCTTGGAGTATAACTCATTATGCGATCGGTTTGGATTGAACACGAATACAATATGGTAACTCGATTACACGTATGATATGTAATCGACATGTACACAATACACTGGGCATGATCACATAACCAACTCATACTCCCCCATCCCCAACCAATAGTTATGGATCCAATCACGACATGTTACGAACACGAATATAAGCACACTGAACACGAGCAGTGTGTGAACACGAAGTACATATCATGCCCCTATCCCGAAGGTCCCGACGATGCCCCCATCGGGCGTGAACCACCGCTCCAAGGCGCTCCCGCGGGATGTATTATCGTTTGCCATCAAGGCGTGATGTCGTGCGAGCCTGGGATTGCACCCGCACAAGGCAATATCGTTATAGTTTGTGACTATCATCGAACCGAACGAGTACGCAACGGAGGGACGGTGTTACAAACAATAATCCATCTGAGTAAATGGGGCCAAGATCAAGGCACGAGGTTCTCTGAATACAATGACATCGTTCCATACATTATGTTCCTCTATACAAAAGTAACTCAAAACATCGATACGACTCAAGGCATCGAAACCAGATTTCTGGGTCCTGGGGATGAGGCACGGCTATCACTTCCTCGGACGATCTAGCACCTGCGAACAAGCAAACTATTGGTGGGTCAGCACTTTGGAGAAAGTACTGGTGAGTATAAAATCAACGAATAGAAGCAACATTTACTAAAACCAACACTAAGTAATTATATTATAAAATATTATATTACTAGTGATCTTTCTAGTTTACTTAGGTTCACTACATGCATTACAGGAACGGAGTTATATTACTTCTTTTGGAAACATCTTTGAAATCAGAATTCAGTTCAATACAACCAAGCATACTAGGCAAACAGTTCAAGCACGATGTACCAAATCAGGGTGTATGCAGCGGGTCTCGTGAGCTATACTCAAAGACTCTAGGGACAATGCACCATCTAGGAACTATCCTTCTATCAAGCAAACAAGATGAACTATCTATCTGATTTTGGTCCCGAGAAACTCAGGATCAGTAGCGATTATCCAGCTAACTAATAACTCTTTTATCTGATGCTATTAGCATTTATGATTCATGGTTGCTCTTCACTAACATAATAGCAGTCGGGACCAAGTTTTCGCTCTGCACTAATAGCTATTGTCCAACCGATGCGAATGCATGAAATAATATCAAATAAACTCTATGATGCAGATAAAATAAACAAGCAGACCATCTATCTCTTCTCTTTTATCTCTGCGCGGACTGGCCGCAATCTCTCTGATCAAGTTCAAGCACAAAGTAGTTTTATCAAAACACAAGCGATAAGGAAACATGTTCAAGCAATCTCTTACTCTTTCTTATTAGCATAGCAATGGTTCTTCTATTGACAAGCATTCAAGTTCTAGCTAAGCATGCAGTTCTATTATTCACACAACAGAAACAATAATCTTCTTAGCAACATGTATTACAAAACTCAGATTCATTATTAAGGCGTGCAAGAATCAGAGAATGAAGTTCTACCCACTCACCTAGATCAGTCATCTCCTGGTTCAACAAGGAGCTCTTAAGGAAGATACCTTTTTGAGTCAGCAAACTGATATCTCTTTTATATAGTGCCAACGCGGAGCGGGGCACTACATACTTACCCACCAAGAAAAAGTTTCCTCCTCGAAACTTCAAGGAGAAACTCTCGATATCCAGAGCAACGATATTCCTCATCCCTCACTATCCTCAATCGAAAACTCAAGCAAACCACAAGCACGAAAGCACAACTCTCAAGCAATAAATCAAATTATGAAAACTTTTGCGTGCAACTTTGAGAATATCTATGGACTTATTGTATGGAACGCTCAACTCAGCAACGATATCAATGCACAAGGAATCGTCATCTAAGAACAACAGCAAAATGGACATAAGGCCAGAGGATCGAGTTGCTCTAATAGTATTCTGTCATGCCTCAATCCCAAAGGTCCCGACGATGCCTCTGCCGGGCGCAAACCACCGCTCCAAGGCGCTCCCGCGGGGCGTATTATTATTTGCCATCGAGGCGTGATGTCGTGCGAGCCTGGGATTACGCCCGCACAAAGCAACATCATTAAAGTTTGTGGCTATCATCGAACCGATCGAGTACGCATCGGAGGAACGGTATTATAAACAATAATCCATCTGAGTAAATGGGGCCAAGATCAAGGCACAAGATTGTAAACCCCCTGATTTTTTTCAAAATTTTAAAAACTGAATTTTTCACAATTTTCTGGAATTTTCTGGGATTTTTCTGTAAATTAAAAACAGGGTTTTAAATATTCAATGATTTTTAATTGATATTAAACAGTATTAAAATATTATGAAAATAATATTTTTGGATGTAAAATGAAAAACTGGACTTAGGGCAATTTTTCTGGAATTTATCGGACCCCGGACCTATTTTTAAATGCCTAAATAGTATTTTATTATTTAATTAATTAATTATTTAATTAATTACTGGTTTTTATATATTATTATTATTATTTTTTTATTTATTTAGACCGGCCCGCGGCCCGTTGGGCCGGCTCAGCCCAACCCGGCCCAGACTCCGCCCTGCGGGTCGGGTCGGATCCGCCGCCCGACCCGCTACCCGCACCCGCCCGTACCCTGCTGACCCCCTCTCCCCTTCCCCGAGTTTCACGCCGCCTCCGCCGCCGGCTCCGCCCGCTCCGGCCGCCACCTCACCCCACGACGTCCCCCTCCTCCGCCCCGTCCGCGGCCCACGTCCACCCCCGACCCCCAGCCGCTCCACCTATAAGAACCCCCCCGTTCCCCCTCTCGGCCCCGACCACCACCGTGCTCCGCCCTAGCCCCCACCTCGTCGCCGCCGCCGTCGACCACCTCACCGCGCTGCCCCGCCGCAGCCAGCCCCCGCCTCGTCGTCTCCCGCCTCACGCCTCCGGCGGCCACCGCAGCCACAGCCAGCAGAAGCAGTAGTCGCACAGCCCGCCTCCGGCCGCCCCCGTGTCGCCGCCTCCGCCCGAGCGCCGGCGCCGTCCTCGCCGCAGAGCCCCGGCCCTCCCCCGCCGCAACCCGGCCGCCCTCGGCCGCCCTGCCGTCGGCCAGAACACCCAAACCCTAACCCTAGTTTTCGATTTTGTGTCGGACACGTGTCGGACACAACTCGAACCTCGGTTTTTCGGGTCCCCTTCAGGTGCGTGTAACTTTTGATTCGTAGCTCCATTTTCGATTCCGTCAATTCCTACGCATAGCCTGTACGACCCTCTCGGTGTCCGGACAAACTGTTCGGGACATCGCGGCCTGTGGCGATCGCACACCGCGATCCAAAAACAGGAAAAACCCAGACCCTGTTTCACCCCGGAACTGAGTACGCCCCGCCAAACGGGACGACTTGGTCGCGCGCGGTCTTCACAGATACGTGCGCCTCGTCGATACGGACGTGTGGGTTTTCGCGGAAGCTGATTCGGGTGTGCGTGCACACCGGAATCAACGCGTATCCGCGGACATCGCCCCGTATCCGCCTTTTCTGCAATTCACCCTAACTTTGTGTACACACGTCGGATCGAGACGAAACTTGCGCCATCGGACTCGTAGCAATACGCTGGTCCTGTGGGTCAAGTTTGGTTCGATTCTGAGAACGTTGACGAAATCGCGTGTCGTGGGCCCCACAGGCCCCGCTCGACGGGCGATTTTGTAAACGGCTCATCGGAATCCAATCCTGAAAGTTCCGTTGGGTTCGTATCAGCGTTCCTGACTTGTTGACACTGAGTTTGGTGAATTTGGAGACCGTTGACCCTGACGCGTTTTTCGGTGCAAAGCGGGCCCACCGGTGGACCCCGTTTTGGCCCGAAACTGCCATTTTTGCCCTTGTCTCCAAATTGGACTCAAGGACAGGCATTTCCAGCTGATTGATATTTTATGGATCTGATGGTGATGTTTGTTTCAGCAAACGGAGTACCGCCTGCAGTTCCCGCCGAAGTCAGAACCGCGAACATAGCCAGAACCACAGGCAAGTGTACCTCGCCAAAACTTGCAGCTTGCTACATATTTCCTGGACTTGGTTATACATCAGTGGGCAAGTAAAGCTTGCCAATTTCTCAGATATTTCTGGTTTAGTATTTTACCTGACTGCTGTAGATTTTTATGTAAACTTGATTAACTGCTCAACCCAGGACACCTGACACACTTCATGTGACGGAATTGCCTGAGATATACCTGGTGATTCCGTATAGGTTACATATTCATGACATTTACAGATTACATGCTTAGATTCTATCCTGACTCATTGCATTAGTTAAATCTTGCGTGGCTTGTACCTGATATTCTGGAACTGTGACGTGAGATTGCCTGGGGTGGGGAGAGTATTATCATATCAAGGCTGAAAATAATATAATGAAAACACGGTTATCTGGAGGTGTCTTAGTCTCTGATACAGAGCTTTGGCACAAGTTCTGGCCCTCTCGAGAAATACTGCTATGGTTTCTCCAACACTGATCCTGTAGTAGTCTCAGCCTGAGTATGACTAAAACTCTCATATTGCATATCACATAGTTGTTTACATAGTTACCCTGCTGATTATCTTATTGCTGCACTGATATTCATTATGGCTTGAGTTATTTTTGTACCTTGCTATGTCCCCTGAGGACCTGGAATGGATGATGTCCCCAGGTACAGCTGAAGAGAACTATCCTGAAGTGTACGGTACCGGAGCACTCCTTGGAGCAGAACAAGGAACAGAGGACGAGATAGTGGCCGAAGACTTCTCCTGAGCACCTGCTTCAGCTACACAGTATTTCCATTTTCAGTATTTATTTCCAGTCTTTTCTCCTTAAATGTAACAGAATAATTCTCGGATTTGTTTCCCGAGATAACCTTATTTCATATTGCTTATTTAATTCCATTGCATTTATTTTCCGGCATTAATCTGTGTTATCTGTGGATGAGATTAGAAATACCTGAGACTGTAACTTAGTATTGCTAGACTACAGCTTAAGCATGCCCTGATGGATCCATTAAATTGGGTTGTCCATCGGTGCGTGCTGCTGGCCATTGCGCACGTGCTCAGTCCCTCGGCATTTTGGGACTGGGGCGTGACAAGATTCTCTGAATACAATGGCATCGTTCAATACATTATGTCCCTCTATACAAAAGTAGCTCAAAACATCGATACAGATCAAGGCATCAAAACCAGATTTTCAGGTCCTGGGGATAAGGCACGACTATCGCTTCCTCGGATGATCTAGCACCTGCGAACAAGCAAAATGTTGGCGGGTCAGCACTTTAGAGAAAGTACCGGTGAGTATAAAATCAACGAACAGAAGCAATATTCACTAAAACCAACACTAAGTAATTATGTTATAAAATATTAAATTACTAGCAATCTTTCTAGTTTTACCTAGGTTTGTTACATGCAGTACAGGAACAAAGTCATATTACTTCTTTTGGAAACATTTTTAAAATCAGAATTCAGTTCAATATAACCAAGCATACAAGACAAACAGTTCAAGCATAATATACCAAATCATGGTGTGCACAACGTGTCTCGTGAGCTATACTCAAAGTCTCTAGGGACAATGCACCATCTAGGAACTATCCTTCTATCAAGCAAACAAGATAAACTATCTATATGATTTTGGTCCCCGAGAAACTTAGGATCAGTAGCGGTTATCCAGCTAACTAATAACTCTTTTATTGGATGATATTAGCAGTTGTGACTCATGGTTGCTCTTCACTAACATAATAGCAGCCGAGACCAAAGTTTTGCTCTGCACTAATAGCCATTGTCCAACTGATGCGAATGCATGAAACACTATCAAATAAACTCTATGATGTAGATGAAATGAATAAGCAGACCATTTATCTCTTCTCTTCTATCTCTGTGCTGACTGGCCGCCATCTCTCTGATCAAGTTCAAGCACAAAATAGTTCTATCAAAACACAAGCGATAAGAAAATATGTTCAAGCAATCTCTTACTCTTTCTTATTAGTATAGCAATGGTTCTTCTATTAATAAGCATTCAAGTTCTAGCTAAGCATGCAGTTCTATTATTCATGCAATAGAAACAATAATATTCTTAGCAACATGTATTATAAAACTCAGATTCATTATTAAGACGTGCAAGAATCATAGAATGAAGTTCTGCCAACTCACCTAGATCAGTCATCTTCGGGTTCAACAAGGAGCTCTTAAGGAAGATATCTTTTTTGAGTCAACAAACCGATATCTCTTGTACATAGTGCCAATGCAGAGAAGGGCATTACATACTTACCCACCAAGAAAAAAATTTGTCCTTTAAAGTTCATGGAGAAACTCTTGATATCTAGAGCATCGATAGTCTTCATCCCTCACCATCCTCAATCGAAAACTCTAACAAACCACAAGCAAGAAAGCACAACTCTCAAGCAATAAATCAAATCTCAAAAACTTTTGCTCACATCTTTGAGAATATCTATGGACTTATTGTATGGAACGCTCAACTCAGCAACGATATCAATGCACAAGGAATCATCATCTAAGAACATCAGCGAAATAGACGTAAGGCCAGAGGATCGAGTTACTTTGATACCATTCTGTCATGCCCCGATCCCGAAGGTCCTAACGACGCCCCCGCCGGGCATGAACCACTGCGCCAAGGCGCTCCTATGGGGCGTATTATCGTTTACCATCGAGACGTGATATCATACGAGCCTGGGATTGTGCCCGCACAAGGCAACATCGTTAATGTTTGTGGCTATCATCGAACCGACTGTAAACAATAATCTATCTGAGTAAACAGGGTCATGATCAAGGCACAAGGTTCGCTGAATACAATGGCATTGTTCCATATATTATGTCCCTCTATATAAAAGAAGCTCAAAACATCGATACGGCTCAAGGCATCGAAACCAGATTTTTGGGTCCTGGGGATGAGGTATCACGCCCCGGCCCCGAGGGCCGCCCGACCACCGTTATCCCGTCGGGATCGGACGCGAATCACCGCGCCTCGGCGCTCCCACGGGGCGCGTATGGCTGTTTAATACCGGGACGTGATGCCGTGCGAGCCTGGGGTTGCGCCCGCACAAGGCAACATCGTTAAAGTTTGGCTATCATCGCATCAATCGAGTAAGCAGCGGAGGGACATTGCTACATATCATTTGTGCATCTGAGTATTCGGGGCAACCGAAGGACTGGGTTCTCTGTTTACAAAGGCATCGTTCCATACATTATGCCCCTCTATACGAAAGTATGCTCGAGGCAATCAAAACCAGATTTTTTTCCGGGTCTTGGGGATGAGGCACGCCTATCGCTCCCTCGGACGATCCAGTACCTACAAGCAAGTAAACTGTTGGTGGATCAACACTTTTATAAGTACTGGTGAGTATAAACAACTGAACATAAGCAAATATTCACTAAAACCAACACTAAGTAATCATGTTATAAAATATTACATTACTAGTGATCTTTCTAGTTTTATCTATGTTAGTTACATGCAGCAGAAGAACGGAGTCATATTACTTTCTTTTGGAAACATCTTTAAAAATAGAGTTTCATATACGATATAAGCAAGCAAGCAAGACAAGCCGATTGTTCTGTTTTAGGATGTGCGCAGCGTGTCTCGTGAGTTATACTCAAAGACTCTAGGGACAAATGCACATCTAGACACAAATGCATATCTAGGGACAGTCCTCTATCCAAGCCAACACAATGAACTATCTTATATGCAGTGCGGTCCCCGAGTAACTCAGGATCGGCAGCGGTTGATCCAGCTAACCAATGACTCATTTATCTGATGCTATTGGCAGCTGTGATACATGGTTGCTTTCCACTATCTCTATAAAAGCCGTGACACATGGTTCAGCTCTCCACCAATACCCATTGTCCGACCGATGCGAATGCATGAAACACTATCAAATAAACTCTAGGATGCAGACGAGACAAACCATCAGATGATATTTCTTTGTTGCGGGCAAGCTGCCTTATCTTTGAACACATTCAGGCACACGATATGGTTCTCTCGAAGCACAAGCGATAGTGGAACATGTTCATGCAAACTCTTAGTCTTAGACAAGCGTTTCAGGATTCTTAGTTAAGCAGACATGATCGTTTCAAAGACAAGCTAGGTGAGTTCACTTATTAGCATGCAAGGCAGGTTCTATCATTCTCTTATGAAAACAAGCATTCAAAAACTCAGATTTATTATTAAGGCGTGCAAGAATCAGAGAACGAATTCTGCCCACTCACCTTGATAATAATGCGACGCTGAGCAGGGCATTACATGAGGCACGACTATTGCTTCCTCGGACGATCCAGCACCTGCGAACAAGCAAACTGTTGGTGGGTTAGTACTTTGGAGAAAGTACTGGTGAGTATAAAATCAACGAACAAAAGAAACATTCACTAAAATCAACACTAAGTAATTATGTTATAAAATATTATATTACTAGTGATCTTTCTAGTTTTACCTAGGTTCGTTACATACAGTACAGGAACGGAGTCATATTACTTTTTTTGGAAACATCTTTGAAACCAGAATTCAGTTCAATACAACCAAGCATACAAGACAAACAGTTCAAGCATGATGTACCAAATTAGGGTGTGCGCAGCGTGTCTCGTGAGCTATACTCAAAGACTCTAGGGATAATGCACCATCTAGGAACTATCCTTCTATCAAGAAAACAAGATAAACCATCTATATAATTTTGGTCCCCGAGAAACTCAGGATCAGTAGCGGTTATCCAGCTAACTAATGCCTCTTTTATCTGATGCTATTAGCAGCTGTGACTCACGGTTGCTCTTCACTAACATAATAGCAGCCGGGACCAAGGTTCAACTCTGCACTAATAGCCATTGTCCAACCGATGCGAATGCATAAAACACTATCAAATAAACTCTATGATACAGACAAAATGAACAAGCAGACCATCTATCTCTTCTCTTCTATCTCTGTGAGGACTGGCCGCCATCTCTCTGATCAAGTTCAAGCACGAAGTAGTTCTATCAAAACAAAAGTGATAAGGAAATATGTTCAAGCAATCTCTTACTCTTTCTTATTAGCATAACAATGGTACTTCTATTGACAAGCATTTAAGTTCTAGCTAAGCATGCAATTCTATTATTCATGCAACAAAAATAATAATCTTCTTAGCAACATGCATTATAAAACTCAGATTCAATATTAAGACGTGCAAAAATCAGAGAACAAAGTCTGTCCACTCACCTAGATCAGTCATCTTCTGGTTCAACAAGAAGCTCTTAAGAAAGGTATCATTTTTGAGTCAGCAAACCGATATCTCTTGTACATAGTACCAACGCAGAGCGGGGCACTATAGTATATGATAATCGATACTCGATACACACGATGAAATACATATAAAGGAGTACCCGTTGAACATGGTAGGGAATAACATCTCCTGACAGGATCCATATAGTACTAGTCCGTATAACTATTGTGTCAGAATCAAGTATACATCTCTAGAACATGCGATATATACATCATCATGAAATAAAAACTAACAGAGAGATGTACTCATCTCTAGTCCTGAGCAAAGGTGTCTCTCGGTGCCCAAGCTGGTGTCACACAATCCTATATATGAATGACATGTCAGTATGGGTGATACAAGTGATAATAAACTAAGATGCATTAAGGATGCTCATCTAGGTCATGACTAGGTCTATTCTAAGTTAATAAGTCTAAATTGGTTACTAATTAGTCAATATTAGCTTATAATAGCTATAAAAGGCCATTAACTAGATTACTATGATAGTACTAGCTAGTTCTAGTAAATATATTAGCTATCTTAACTAATAAGTAATATACTAGTTAACACTAACATACTACTATCTAATAGACTAGCTATTAGCTAACATATAATTGATATCTTAACAATAACTGGTAGCAAACAACTAACTGGCATCCTGGCTTGCTAACTGATACTTAACTAACACCAATTACTAACTGATAGCTAACTGATATGAACCTACTTAGCTGATAAAAGTTCAGATACTGATACTAACTGACATTACTAACCCAACTCACTAATACCTATAGTTGAACCTAGTGACTAGCAATTAACTGAGATAGATATATTAACTATCCAACTATTATATCCTAATAACAGATACTCGGATATCTGACACTAACTAACTGATATGTATGTACACTATCCCACTTAACTTGATTAGATAACTGATACAAACTATATGCTAACTGCTATATACACTATTAACTGATAGTGTAACCACCTACTAAAACTAATCATTCATTACTAACACACTACCTTTTCTGTTACCTGAGCTACCTGCAACCTCATTGCCTGTTATGAACACCTGCATTGACACCACTAACACCACCACCAATAACAACATTATGAACATGTTGTTGTTGCTGCTACTACGTGCTGATTTGCCCAGCAATATATCAAGTATCCTCCTCTACTTACAATCAACTGACTGATGAATCTCATCCTCTACACTCCTAATTAACTGACTTGTACCCTATTTCTACTACTGCTTGTTGTACTCCCAGGTACTACTACTATCTCCTATACTTCACACTACTGACACACACTGCCACACCCGATACACATAGCTTCACACACACACAATACACTGAATACATATCAGTCACTAATTTACGGTCCACACAAACACAGTCCCCTAGAAACTCGAGCCTTATTACCCCGGAAATCAAAATATAGGTACATTCTTCCCCCTCACATCTGTAGCACAACCAACATTAGTTAGTGTTCAAACTAGAACTTCAATTTACCTGTATCATTGAACAGGTACACTACTTCCTATGTTACCTGCTACTATCAAAACTAAGCTTCAAGTTAGTGAACGCACTGCTAACCCTCTAAACTGAAATGTAACATGCACCTTAGCTTCCTCAGTACACACTTGTTCATATAACCACTAATATCAATCCTCTCATAACTGAAACTGAGAGTCACATCAAAATAATTAACACCACAATGGCATTTTACTTACTCACTTCTAACACTCAACCCCACAAGTGATACTCACCAAGTATCACATGAACTTCCTTCTCACTACACAGTCACACAACCACACTCCCTCTCCACTGCTCTCAATGCATGACTGAGCATTTAGCTACTGCTCTCATGCTAGAATCCGACACCCGAGTCCAAGACAGTGCCAAGTGGTACTGCAACCATCTGATACAGCTGTTGTTACTCTCTATTACTCCTGCAGCTGCTACTAGTCGATTGTTGTTGTTGCTGCCCCACAATGAGCACTTATACCTCTCCCTTCTCTAACTAACACACCCCCACACCATCTGAACCAACTGGCAGTGTTTCCCAACTGCCATATTGCAATTTGGTGCACAGCCCGAACCCCTCAAGCATACACATAAACACAGGTATCAGAGCACAGTCCAACCCCTCACTCACTGACACACACCTAATATCTATATATAAGACACACACAAATATATACTTATATATAATTAATAATATATATATATATATATATATATATATATATACACTATGAGCACTTAGACAAACACTTGGCATGCTATAGCATGACACTCTATGATACACACCCAATAAAGATACCAAAATCCAATTTCTCCGTGATAACCATTTCTACATATCACATATATAATATAATAGCTAATACAATTTGCTACAATGAGAATTGAGGATTAATTGCACAAAACACCCAAATTGAGCTCCGTATCACACCGTATCGCAAAATATCGTGATACGAACTACACGTATCCATTTGTGGACACGTACCTAGTCCTACAACCTCGATCTAAGTCTAATTAGACTAATTTAGTCTCATGACACATACTTGATGTATCAATATTGTAATTCTCCCAAAATACACACAAAATACCATATAAGAAACACAATACACCACCAATTAGCCGATAACTTGTTCCTATAGGTAGCCTTATGCCATTGGGTCATTCATAATGGTCAAATTCATGATTTGGGAGCTAGAATTTAGAAGAATTCAGAATTTACCAATTGAAAGATGGATTTCTAATGAAAACACAATTGGAAATAATCTAAACACGATCTCTCCACCAATGCTCCTCCTTCTTGTGCTCCTTACTTCTCCAAGCTCTAAAGCTCTTCTAATGGTGAAAGTGAGAGGGAATAAAAGTGAATTAAGAGAAAAATTGATGGAGGGAATGTGGAAAATTGGGGATCTAGAATTTGGATCTAAAAAAATGAGAGCAAATAAAGAGAAGAGAGAGAGAGAGAGAGAGAGAGAGAGAGAGAGGACCTTATAGTGGCCGGCCCCTCTATCCCCCTTCCCAAGCAATTTCTAATGTCTAGGATGCCCCTACTTGTTAGTTATGGATATGATTAGGGAAGGGCTAATTTAAAAAGTCTTTAATTAATTTCAATTAACCTAATTCTCTTAATTAATTAGTGGAATGGACTATTGGGCTTAGGTCCATGTTGGGTTCACTAGTTATCATGACAATTCTAGTTGGGCCTACAAGTGTCAAGTCTAATTAATAGGCTATGCCTCTAACTAAAAATAAATGGTACACTGCCCTAAATAATATATGTCACCCTAATAAATAATAGCTAACACAACCATTAAATAATATTTTAGCATTCTAATATTAATATAATATTCCCAAAATTAAATCACTAGACCAAATTAACAAACTACCCATAGTTGAAAAAGTGAGGGTGGCAATCTTCTAGTTTTATTTTCTTCCGGCGTGTGGTTAGGGTGCTACGTTCTACTCGGATGAAGGTCTGCAACCCTGGTCCTTGTTTGGTTAAGGGTTGTGGTCCCGAACCAGAGTTGTTCCTATGCTCTCTTGCCGCTCGTCGCCTTAATTTCATTTTTACACTTATTATCAGTTCTTCCAGTATTATTCTTGAGACAAGTACGTTGGTATCGTACAAGTCTCGATCTGTATTTATTTCTTATATGTCTCTTTTGCTTATGTTGTGATGTGTTTGGTCTATCACCTCGATCTTATTTGTGGTACTTGTTGCTTGGGGTTCTGACCCCACTGGCTTTGCATGGCCAGGTTACCCCGAAGAGAACCAGGATCCACCGCGCTTCCAGCAAGATGGCTCGCGCTCATAGGATTACAGCCGAAGCTCGCGAGTGGGTTTCCTTCTTCCACCCCTCATCTTGATTAATTCATTTTGTGGTATTTAACAAGGGGCAGAGTTAGCTCTTTATATTTTTGAGACTGCGGTCAACATAATGTATATATTAGACCATGACTGGTATATTTTGATCATGTATTATTAAACTCTATTAGTGCATCATTTTGTATTCACTAGCTTAATGATCATATGTGACATATAATTTGTGATACATTTTTACTTTCATGTATGATATACTCTTGTACTTGTATTGTTGGATTGAGATAATAGGATTTGTCGGCCTTAGGACTGACGTCATAGCATGCTAGAGTTCACCCATTTATCTTCTTGACAACCTTAACACATTGTTGCTTACTTCGGTATTCTACAATATGCGGTTTGCCATGTCAGTCCCCGTATTTACCCAGTATTCTGGGAGCGGGGCGTGACAACCAGCCCCAGCGCCACGACCTTATAAGGGCAATGGCAAGGTTTTCACTCAGATGAACCAAAGGCACTTCAGAGGTACGGAGACTCCGCTGGAGGTCTCCAAGTGGCTCATCAGCATCGAGAAGTTACTGAAGGCATCGTAGTTACCAGTTGACCTATGGATGACAGCAGTAGACCTTTTGCTTGAGGACAGCGCCCACCACTGGTCGAAGGCCGAGCAAAGGCAATATGGCCCAGACTAGACGTGGGAGGAGTTTTGCGAACTCTTCAACGAGAGATTTTTCCCAAAAATATCCGATCTCGCCTTCCACTATCCCCGCTATCCGATCGTCTAACCAAGACGACCATATTATGCCAGTTTCCTACCACATATGCCCAACTCACCAACGATTCATGATTTTCAAATATCTCATCCATCCAAAATTCTTCTGAGAAATCTATTAGTTCATACAAGGGATTGATGATGAGATTCAAATCCGTCGCTTGATGTTCTTCCGTTCGATTAATAGTGCTCAATTCAGTATCATTTAAAGTATTTTCCTGTAAAAAATACAAAAATCACGTAATAAATATATTGTTCAGCGAGAAAATATGAGGAATATAAAAAATACACTGTCGACCAGACAGAACTGAACTCTACATTAACAGTTCGACCAGTACATGTCGAACACTATATATACTATTCGGCCCACTTAAGTCGAACACTATATGTACTGTTCGGCCTACGTAAACCGAATACTATATGTACTATTCGGTCCCCGTAAGTCAAACCTTCACTCTAATGTTCGGCCAGTTCAGATCGAACGAACAGTGCTCCGTTCTACCTGTATTGGTCGTGTTCATCGCGATTTTTTTTTAGCACACGGAATCTTTTCATACACTACTAGACCTAGCCATGCAAAACCAATGGGCTCAGACCCCAAATAACAAGTACCACAAGGAAGCCAATCTAGGAACTTAAACCAACAGCGCAAGCAATACAAATAACTAAAAATTAAGACTGAATGTAAATGATCTCAGGATAATAAAAGAAATAATATAAACGTGCAATGAGACATATCCTGAATTGACAAGCAAAATAGAATAACAAGTGCAGAAGGTAAATATGAGATCATATAAAGACTAGACTAACCATCATCCATCAATCATGGCAAATCATACAAGTATGGATTGATACTTTAACTAACTATGTTTATCACAATCCTAATTACTAACAATTATGATTGCCACTACCACATTTATAGATGGTGGTATTTTAGTCAATTTGCATATAATTATTTCTAGTAATTAATATTTAATTATATTGTGCTAAAAATTAATATTTGTGGTTGTGCTATTTATTTGTTAGTTATGGACTAGCCTATTAGTTGGACTTGACACTTGTGAACCCAATTAGACTTGTCATGACAATTTATTAAGCCCAACATGGACCAAGCCCAATAGACCAATTCCACTAATTAAATTAGGAGGATTAGACTTAAATTGAATTAGTAGAGGCTTTTCAAATTAGCCCTTCTGTAATCCTATTCATAACTAACAAATAGGGACATGGTAGTCATTTGACGTGACTTGGAGAAGGGGTAGAGGAGGGCCGGCCACATATAAGCCTATCCGCTCTCTCTTTTTTTTTTTTTTTTTATACTTCTATTTTAGATCCTCAAATTCTAGATCCCCATTTCCTTCATCTCCCATCAATCTCTCCCAATTTATTTGCATTCCCCTCTTATTTTTATTCCTCAAGAAGCTTTGGAGCTTGGTTTAACTACCCATTTTGTTCTAGCGGACAGCCGATTCAAACGACGCAAGTGCAACAAACTAACCCGCTTTGCTCAGCGAGAAGACTCGTTTGAGACAAAAGATTTTCAGACTTGGTCCTTTAGGAGTTCAGACTTAGACTTTCAAAGGCTCGCTCGGAGTATCGATCGACTGAGACGAATTATTGCTAAAGTGGGTGGCTACGATGAACTTGTCTTTGCTTAGTCAGCACACTTAAAATATGGACGATACATGCTAGTCGCTAGGTGAATCACTCCTTGCATGCTAATAAAGAATAAACGCACCTAGCTAAGAGAATAATCCCATCTTGTATTTCTTGTTTAGAACATGAAAATAAAACTTTGCTTATAAATGGACCCTCGTTGTCACGCCCCAGTCCCAAAATACACGGGACCAGGACACGTGGCAATAGCCAGCTGACACATCTCCGAGGATATCCTAATTTAATGGATCCTAACGAAGAGTGCTACGTTGTCCTAAAATACTAACATGTCCAATATCAATCAACAACAAGTAATCTAATCCCATCCACAATATAATCAGCAAGAAGTACTAAAATAAATACTGGAACATAAACGCCAGTCTCAAATACCATAGTATAACCAAGAATGTCTGGTGGGAACAAACCCACTACTATGACAAAATAAAAGTGTTGAATGACAGATAAAAAGAGTAATGACTAGGGCATCGGCCGACTAGATAATGATGCTCTAATCCTAGGCAGAAGGCCTACCAACTGATCACGAAAACTCTGACGGTAACACCTCTAGCTCCTCCGCAGTTGCGTACCTAGTCTCCTGTCCTGGGCCGTACACTGTGGGGTAATATACCTCGTCCAAATCTGGAAAGGTACCAGGTCCTCAGAGGGACGTAACAAGATACATAGAAGCATGCCATATATAAATACTGAATAAAATAATTATATTAAAGGGTGTGCTAACTATCTAAGTGAATGCAATGTGAGGACAACATTGGTACGTATGGGTAGGCGTAGGCATAACGTCCAACACTCCGAAGAGCGTGGTATCTGTAACGTCCATCATTCCGAAGAATGAGGTATCTGCAATATATATACGTCCATATCACTCCGAAGAGCACGATATCTGCAATAAAGGAAGTCATTGGATCCGTGGCTCCTCCGGATACTATAAAATCCAATGTGTGTATCCTATATGCCTACTAGTTGTCCTCCCCGCCCAATATAGATATACAAGTTGAATACACGACGTGCATACCGCGCAGCTATATGCCAAGTCTCTACTAATATAAAATCCTGAATTACGTACTAAACCATGATGCATGTCACACGTACCGATAGCTAGTCGAGTACGCTAACCCACATCCCAATATGAATTTGTCACCGTGAAACGTGTAAGAGTGTTAGGTCTCGAAAGATATCAGAGTATTCTCCCAATGGGGTGAGTCTACTAGTGACTAGGTCAAGTACACTACTCATCGACGCATTCGTCGACTGCACCCGAGTCAATCTCGGATGCACACAGTTGTATAAAAGAAAGCAACGAAATAACATACAACATATGCATAATTTAAATTAGACAGTAAATATGGCAAGGTATCTTGCCTGGGTCCTCAAGTTGTGAATGCCAATAGCCTTCTCCTGCAGTATCTCCTGGCTGGTCCAATGACCCTAAACACACAATATAATATAGCAAATACTGTCATCAGACACTAAAGCAATACATACACAAAACTACATCGCTGCTCTTAGGTACTGACGTAAGATCACGGCTGGCCGACTACAGAGTCGCGTGTGCAGGTAGCTAAGATGCACACGTATTTTGTCCTCAGTTACCGTGTTCCTCACGACAATAAATTACTAAAGTTATGGGTTACGAAACTATTTATATTTTGTACGAATACATGTCCTTATTTCCCATGTTAAGTGTACTTGGTTAATGTCTAGATTTTTTTAGGTAAATTACAAGTCCTTATAACACGTCATTTTATTAGGGTAATTATTATCTTATTAATTACTGTTTAATCTAATTAACATACATACACACATATAGGGTTTCATATTAATTAGTTTGTGTCCACGTAACGACACGCGACACAAACTCAATGATACGACGATACAACTATACACGATACAATGAAGAAGAGAGGGATTTAGGTGTTTACCTAGGCGTGGCTGAACGGGGGGGTCTGTCTCGTCGAAGTGCGCGCTCGCCGGCGGTCGGCGGAGCTCCGACGTCGAGAAGCAGATCACGGCAGCAGCGGCAGTATCTGCAGCAGTTGCAGCAGCGGCAGCAGCGGCCTGGCAACGGGGCTTGGCCGGTGGGGGACGGTGCTGGGATGGCTGGGAAGGCGGTGCTGGTCGGCTGGCGGTGGTGGTTGGCGGTGCTGGAGGCGGTGGTCCGGTCTAGGAGTAGTCAGGCTCGGCAAGGGGTCGGGTTTGATGATCGGTTTTGAGGGTGGTGAAGATGGTGGATGGCAGTCGGTGCAGGCGGTGGTGTGGTGATATTTGGGTGGTGGAGACGTGGTCAGGCGGCTAGGGGACTACGATGGTGGCGGCCTGAGGTGGTGGTGTCCGGTCGGAATAGGGGGAAGGGGCTCGGGTTTGATGAAGGGATTCGGCTAGGTTTATTTGATGGTGGTGGTGGTGTTTATAAATCTAGGATTTTCAATAGGGAAAGATGTATATTTATATGGGAGGGGAATTATGGGCTGACCTCGGATCTTGGGCCGGCCAGGGCTCTTTGGGGTGGGGGCTGGTCCACATGAAAGGGTGTACATGGGCTTGGTTAGGTCTTGCTTTGGGGTGAGTTTGGCCTCTAATTTAATTAAATTAAAAACCAATGCACGCGGCGTTCTTTTGTTAATTGAAAACACATGAGATTAAATTTGGGTGGAACACAAGAGTCATGGGCGTAGCAGGCTCAGAATAGGTTAATACCCTAATTTGGGTTATAGGAAATTGGGTTGTGGTTGTGCCTCAAATTTAATTAGGAATGGCCAATTATAAGAAATTGGGTTTATTGGAATTATTCAGGGACGGTTGCGACGAATATTGTGCAGCTAAAATGAAGCACAATATTGAGTATCTAAAAGTTATACAAGAGTCAGATGGGTAGTCTGGCATGTCTAGGAGATGTGTATGAACTTGTTTGAAGGTAACTACTAATGTAGCGCTCCAAACATCGAAGCAATGGCGAGGTGTATTAAATCACATAATTGTTGTACATTAATCCTAATTGTATTCAAATAAATCATAGTCTCTCAATCTAATTTAAAATGATCCTAAATTGGTCGAGGGGGTTTACACTCGTATACTACCTTTGCCTTGTGCAAGTAGACCCCGCTATGCCTCAAGTAGAACGATATATATACTCTTCGTAGTGCACTGTTCAATTGTGTATACTGCACGCCTTAAAAACTATGTCGCTCGATATGTCCCTGTACGGTTGCACTCCTTGCACTACCCCTTAGATTGTGCCAACATAAATGCTTATGTTCCATATAAATGAATGCTTGCCTGCTTACTTTGTAGTTTGTACTTGTTGTCTTGTTTCAATGCTTGTCACATAATGTATGCCACAATCAAGTAAATATTATCTTGTCTTGCATTCATCCAATTCACCGGAAGACTATCTAATAGTCGTTTTGTGCTAGTATGAACCTAAAAGTATCCGGGATTGTTAGGTCGCCAAGGCATCTCCAAACTAGGGGATTGCACCATGTCAAGTTTAACTCGGAACAAGAATCATGTCAAGCAAAGCAAGAATCACAGCTCGTGGAGCATACTCGTTCTGAACAAGAATCAAGAATTAATATGTCATGTCATGAATCCCGTGAACCTGAGACCCAAGACTTCCATGTCGAGGATAACTTGTGCACAAGGTATTCAATCTGTTCCTGCGGACAGTCTCCGGGGCACTGGGGTCGATCCGATCTGGACGAAACATCTGTTAGTTTGCCTATTTTTGGCAGGATGCTATGTAGCGCCTTGTGAACCTTCCTTCACGCCATTCTCGCTCTTAGACTAAGTAGTCATCTATTTCGGGCAGGATGGATGTGATGCCTCATTCCTTGAGTTACATACTATTTTTGCTCTTGACTACAACCGTCCTTTATGGCTATGCCAGCGACTCCTATTCATATAGATAAGTCACCCTCGCTTAGCGGCAATCCATGTGCGAGTCATTGTATCGCATCCAGAAATCGAAAACACTTAAACGGATATGAGTATAAGACACTTGTACATAATTGAAACACTTGAACATCCATTGCAAAATGCCTGAATAATCTGTATAACTCGTGCTCCTGAAATAATACCTCGCTCATGACTCTCGTGTTTGCTTATACAATTATCCTGGATTTTATTATATATGCTCGTGCTTGATTTAACTTGGTTTGCCTTGGACATAAAAGGACAAATGGTAAGTTGGTAAGTCTCACCGTGTTACTCTTATATTTTATGGGTACTGCCATACGATTTAGGCTTTTCATTATGCCATAAAATTGATCCTAAGACAAGACTAGAAAGATAACTTAATAGATAGTGCATGGAACCTATATAACTTATTTGGATTTGTCGAGTGGGCGAGAAGCCTCCCCACAAGTGCATTTATGTAATGATAACCCACCAGATTGCTTGCAAGGTGCGGGAGAACCTCGTTCGGTGTGGAAATCCCCTTCGTGCGTGCTAAGACATGGAGTTCGCTCTGGAGCCTTGGAGCATTGCATCCGGAATAAAAGCACATATACAAGATATAATGTTGGAACATCACCTATGTATCATTCCAAAAATGTAGCCACTTGGCATGCTTTTATCATTTCGGAGAGAGAGAGGCTTGAGCGACTTGTAATCTCGGCCTAGTGCCACTTTTAATACTTGTTCAATATCAATAAAGAGCTTATTTTACTTCTATACTTGTGTTATTCAATGCTTCCGCTACTGACGACTCTGTGAAATTGTTACCAATCGCCTATTCGTTTCTTATTCTGCTGCACTCGGACTATCTGTGCGACTCCGTGGCTTAGACATCTTACCGCCTACTCGGATCATGATCTTGCATGAGCGCGGCTTGAGATCGTGCGACATTAGTCCAGATGGAAAAGATCGTCCCGTAGGAGCGCTGACACGGTGAATCGCGCCTAGCAAGGACGGCTGATTACCTACGGGAGATCGGGGCGTGACACTTGGAGAAGCAAGAAGCACAAGGAGAAGAAACTTTGGCAAGGAGATCGTATCCGGATCGTGTCCGTGGGAACAATTCATTAGAAATTCATCTCCCAATTGGTAAATTATGAATTCACCTTCCTTCTAGTTTTCAAATCATGTATTTGACTCTTAGGAATACCCCAATGATATAGGAATACCTATAGGAATAAGTTCTAGGCCAATTGAATGTGTATTGTGAATTCTACATAGTGTTTTGTGTGTATTTTAGGGGAATTATGGGATTGATATATCAAGTGTGTGTCATGAGACCAATTTAGTCAAATTAGACTTAGATCGGGGTTGTGGGACTAGATGCGTGGCTACAAATGGACACGAGTAGTGTCACGTCCCAGTCCCAAAATACGTAGGACTAGGAACACGTAAGCATGCCAGCCGTATGTATATGGCAACTCCAATATATGGATACCATGATACACACGTACGCTGTAATATTAATATAAACTCACATGTGGTATATATATAGTCATAAGTCACAGAAATACTAATCTCATCCATACAACAAGTCATAGAAAAGAAATAACTAAACTAGAATAATGAGTCTAAATAATCCAAAATAATAGTCGGGTGGAGACAAATCCACTACCAATGACTATATCAATACTAAAATGAGGGAGAAGGATAAATCTCCAATATAAATAAGATGATGATATAAAGGTATCAGCGAAGCGATCCATCGCTAGAGATAATCAAAGATGCTCCGAAGGTAAGACCTCCTCGGAAGAGATAAGTAGTAAGTCCTGATCCGTGCTCCTGCGAATAGTCATGAACATCTACACCTGGAAAGGGACCAGGTCCTCAGAGGGATGTAACAAGATACATAGAAGCATGCCAATTTGAATACAGTAAACATGCATAATAGATAGAAAATATGTAAGTACGCTGTACAAGACAATCTATATGAATGCATAATAAGGACAACTTTTCGACGTATGGGCATGGGTAGGCTACTCTATCTAATCTCACAACTCATACACACGTCAGGAACATCATCAGCCGACATACCGCGGGGGTAGCGACCATCATGACACCATCAGCCGACATATCGCGGAAGTAGCGACCATCGGACACGACTACCATAGTGCGTGCTAGTTACTACGGTTTACCAGAGTGGTTATAGCCCATACGCCTACTGATTGTCCTTCCCTCCCATGATACTATGTGTCAAGTGTGTGTCAACATATATATATATATATATATATATATATATATATCATATACTTATGACTGAAAGAAAATACACATACAATGAATATACAAAAATATAATAAGCATGCAAAGTACTGTAAGCAATTTGGGAAGGTATCTTGCCTGGTAAGAAAGCTGTAAAGTGTAACGTCCAGGAGTCAAGCACACAAGATCAGAAACTACGGCCTCAGAATGAACGTCTTCGGATGCTAAAATAAACATCACCAACATTCCCAGAATAAGCGAGATAGCTAGAAAACACTACCCTTTCGTCCAATTTGGACACAGGGGCAAAACGGTAATTTCGGGTCAAAGTGGGATCCACGTGTGACCCACTTTGCACAGAAAAGCGTGCCAGAGGTAAAGGTCTCTAAAATGGATAAATTATATGTCAAACCAATTTTAAACATCAATACGAACTCAACGGTACGTCCAATTTTGGATTCCGGTGAGCCGAACACAAATTTGTCCAAAAAGTCAACCGTAGGGCCCACAAATAGGTGACTTGGTCAACTGTCTCAGAATCGTGTGAAACTTGGGTCACAGGACCAGCGTGATACCACGAATCCAATGGCACAAGTTTTGTCGCATTCTGACGAGCGTACAATAAATGGTGCGGTATTTTGCAAAAGTCGCGATACGAAGAATTTTCGCGGATACAGGCTGATTCCGACGCGCACATGCGTCCAAATCATTTTTTGTGAAAGTCCACACGTCTGGACATACCATAAGTATCTTTTGGTATAATTGGTATGCGACGGGGAGGTCCTGTTTGGCGGGGCGTGCTCCGTATCACAAGTTTTTGGGTTTTAAAAACAAGTTTTTATGGATTTTTAACCTAATTTAATTCAACATACAACATCATATAAAATAATATAATTGACAGAAATTAATCTCGGTTAGGTGGTCTTTCCTTAGCAAAAAGAATCTAAGTTTGGATCTCTGTGGTGGGAGATACGAGTCCTTGAACATGGGTCAACGCAACAGATTTTAGTAATATAAAAACGTAGTTTTTCCTAAAGTTGACGTCGATTTTTACCTAGTTTTTAATGCTACACGATGGAAACTAATTTACGGGTTTTAGAGAGGGATAGGTCGTGATCGTACTAGCGAAGATGAAACTGAATTTGGTCGAGCGATGGTGCGGAAAACGAGTTGTGAATAGAGCTTCGCTGTCGAGTGTTCGCTGTCGCGGCGCGCGGGCGTTGACGTGGACGAGCGGCTGCTCCGGCGGCGGCGCGGGGGCTCCGGCGTGCTCCGGGCGACGGCGGGTCGACGTCGTGGAGGTCGTGAGCTAGGGTTAGGGTTTAGGTAGATTTAGGGTTAGGGTTTTGGTTTATTCATATACAAACATATATATAGAATAGAGAGAGCGGGTGAGGGGAGATGGACTAGGCGCGCGGGTAGGTAGATTAGGAATGGGCTGCTGGGGAAAATAACGGGTCGGGTCTTAGGACTAGCGCATAGGGTTAGGTAGGTTAGGGTTTTAATCTTTTTCCTTTTCCTTTTTCTTTCTCTTCTATTCTTTTCTTTTATTCATTTATATTTTCTTTCTTTCTTTTCTAATTCCATTTTTTTTTCTTTCCTATTTCTTATCTATTATTCATTAAAGAAATATATATATATATATATATATATATATATATATATATATATATATATATATATATATATATATATATACCTAGAATTCTAGAAAAATATATTAGTGCATAAATAATCTATCAATCGTCCACAAGGTCTCCTATATGAAAATAATTAAGGTAAAATTACGCGTTGCTCCATAAATCCTCTATTGCACACTCACCTAGAAATAAAAATCCAATAAATTCTATTTCTTATAATTAGCTAATAAATACTATAAATTAATTAAATAATTAATTAAATAATTAATAAGGTTTTTAAAATTAGGGGTTTTACATTCTACCCAACTTATAAAAAATTTGTCCTCGAAATTGACACTAACCCATATTCATAATAATCCCTATAGCTATTACACTACATTGCTATCTAGCAGTGCTTCCTAAAAGTCATGGTCTGCCATTCTAACACTTCCTTATTTATTGTCCATGCGCTATTCTATTTCTAACTCATCTACACTACCCAACTTACAAGAATTCTACTAGTAGTCAAAGTCTCTTGAGGCTATGGTCTAGGTTGTTAGACGAATTTATTTATTGGGTCGAGAATCTTGGGACACCTGTCTGGAATCTCATAACTATGTTTTTTCTTTATAACCGTCAAGTATCGTAGTCTAATACTGCCATGCCACCTGACCAGTATGTCTGCAAATACTTCGACTACTCTACTAAGACGGTCTAGCTGCAGCTGTCGCTACTTCGCCAGCGAATTGTCATAGTTGTCAGTTCATAACAAGTGCCTTCAACTCTTTCCTAAGCTTAGTCTAAGTTTTTTGGGCAACAATTAAGGTCTTGACTAACTTATAAAACTTTTAGAAGTATAAACTAATTCAACAATCCAACTTATTCCTATTAGACTAAGGGATGCTATACATGGTTTTTAAAATAATAAGAGGATACCGATATTGCTACAGTGCATATACATAAGGGTTATCATTAGGAACTTATCTTTTAGTTATTAATCATTTACTAAACCATTTATGTTTTAACTATCAAAATGAGGGTGAGGTTGAAGTAATCAAACAATTCATAATGGCACGAAAAGATACAACTACAATAGGAAGAGTTAAGCACGAGATAAGGAATGGATAGAGAAGAAAAGATGAGCCACCCAAGGGGGCGAGATGGTGATAGGAAGAGAATACTACTACTGCTATGCGTGTCATCCATTAGCTTTGTGGATATGCTATCTAGTTAGGATATAAACATATCCTCATAACTGCTAAACTACCTTATATATAATTCTACGTCTACTATGCACCTAAGATCTCGTGTCACAATGGGGTCATGAGTATACAATGACAAATATAACTAAAAGTTCGTACTTGTATCTATGGCTTCTTGTGCCTGTGCTCCTATATTTGTCATTGTGAGTGCTCGGCCTATGGGGTATATCTAGTACTATTCGTGTATCAAACTTATACTAAGCATGAACGTTCGTCTTTCCAAAATAGGGGAAGTCGGAAAACAACAATAAAAAATTCAAGGAGGAGGTGATAGAATACAAGTACGGGATTCAAAGGGATTAGAGAATTCGAAAGGGAGTTGCCAAGGCAGTTGTGGATTGAAATCTTATTTTGGTAAATTCCTATATGCATGTTCATATCAGAACAGTTATGTACCTGACATGATATGCTCTAACCAGTCTAGAGGGCAAATATATTCGTCTAACAAGTTGAGTCAACTATATCTCAATCCACATGAAGCAGTGATACGAAGAGCGAACCAAGCGCACTACGGTTGATCAGACCATAATACATTGATTCTGATTTAGATATTGTATTAGTGTGGGCCCCCAATAATATATATGTCATGAACAAGCTCAATAAAAGAATAAGCTTGCAAAACTAGGCTATAATAGCAGTATAAGTCGAGGTAGTAAAAATATAAGTACGCTTGATTATGATGGAGGAAGGTAGAAAATAATTTAAGTTCACCAAGAAGATCGGTATTGTGCCTCTACAGTTGCCATACTAATTTCTTGTCTAAGTCTAAAGTCAACCAAATGGGTGTATGGGCCTCTAAGTTCTACAGTTTAGGTAAACACTATCTTTTTATGCAAGTCTATAGTTGGTGTCATTCATTTATATTTTATTAATGAGTTAAAAGGACTATGTGTTACTAGTTTATGAGGCATACTACCAAACTTACAAGGATCTAACTGATAGTGTTATTGAATACTAGAGTGTATATACCTGGTATAAGTTATTTTCCTAACCCCTATCAAGCACGAGAGAAGATTGACGTTGGGAAGGGATCAAGCAAGATGCAATGCAAGCAATCAAATGAGAATACGAAATAAAATCAAGGGAGGTGATAAATAAGTGGATGAGATCCTATATTCTAATCATATGCGCACGCTTGCTCGGTACAGTAACGTAACCGAGATAATATGCTCTCGAACTGCATGGGCCACCACAAAAATATGTCATGCCCCAATTCAAAAATACGTAGGACTAGGAACACGTAAGCATGCCAGCCGTATGTATATGGCAACTCCAATATATGGATACCATGATACACACGTACGCTGTAATATGAATATAAACTCACATGTGGTATATATATAGTCATAAGTCACAGAAATACTAATCTCATCCACACAATAAGTCATAGAAAAGAAATAACTAAACTAGAATAATGAGTCTGAATAATCCAAAATAATAGTCGGGTGGAGACAAATCCACTACCAATGACTATATCAATACTAAAATGAGGGAGAAGGATAAATCTCCAATATAAATAAGATGATGATATAAAGGTATCAGCGAAGCGATCTATCGCTAGAGATAATCAAGATGCTCCAAAGGTAAGACCTCCTCGAAAGAGATAAGTAGTAAGTCATGATCCGTGCTCCTACGAATAGTCATGAACATCTACACCTGGAAAGGGACCAGGTCCTCAGAGGGATGTAACAAGATACATAGAAGCATGCAAATTTGAATACAGTAAACATGCATAATAGGTAAAAAATATGTAAGTACGCTGTACAAGACAATCTATATGAATGCATAATGAGGACAACTTTTCGACGTATGGGCATGGGTAGGCTACTCTATCTAATCTCACAACTCACACACACGTCAGGAACATCATCAGCCGACATACCGCGGGGGTAGCAACCATCGTGACACCATCAGCCGACATACCGCGGGGGTAGCGACCATCGGACACGACTACTATAGTGCATGCTAGTTACTACGGTTTACCAGAGTGGTTATAGCCCATACGCCTACTGATTATCCTCCCCTCCCATAATACTATGTGTCAAGTGTGTGTCAACATATATATATATAGCATATACTTATGAGTGAAAGAAAATACACATGCAATGAATATACAGAAATATAATAAGCATGCAAAGTATTGTAAGCAATTTGGCAAGGTATCTTGCCTGGTAAGAAAGCTGCAAAGTGTAACGTCCAGGAGTCGAACACACAAGATCAGAAACTACGGCCTCAGAATGAACATCTCCGGATGTTGAAATAAACATCACTAATATTCCCAAAATAAGCGAGATAGTTAGAAAATACTACCCTTTCGTCCAATTTGGACACAGGGACAAAACAGTAATTTTGGGTCAAAACGGGATCCATATATGGTCCACTTTGCACCGAAAAGCGTGCCAGAGGTAAAGGTCTCTAAAAGGAACAAATTATAGGTTAAACCAATTCTAAACGTCAATATGAACTCAACGGTACGTCTAATTTTGGATTCCGGTGAGCCGAACACAAATTTGCCCAAAAAGTCAACTGTGGGGCCCGCAAATAGGTGACTTGGTCAATTGTCACAGAATCACGTGAAACTTGGGTCACAGGACCAGTATGATACTACGAATCCAATGGCGTAAGTTTCGTCGCATTCTGACGAGCGTACAATAAATGGTGCGGTATTTTACAACGGAGAATTTTTGCCGATACGGGCTGATTCCGACCCGCACATGCGTCCAAATCAGTTTTCGTGAAAGCCCACACGTCTGGACATACCATATGCGCCTTTCGGTGCAATTGGTATGTGACGGGGCGGTCCCGTTTGGCAGGACGCGCTCCGTATCACAAGTTTTTGGGTTTCGAAAACAAGTTTTTATGGATTTTCAACCTAATTTAATTCAGCATACAACATCATATAAAATAATATAATTGACAGGAATTAATCTCGGTTAGGTGGTCTTTCCATAGCAAAAAGAATAACTAAGTTCGGATCTCTGTGGTGGGAGATACGAGTCATTGAACATGGGTCAACGCAACATATTTTAGTAATATAAAAAATGTAGTTTTTCCTAAAGTTGGCGTCGATTTTTATCTAGTTTTTAACGCTGCACGATGGAAACTAATTACGGGTTTTAGAGAGGGATAGGTCGTGATCGTACCAGCGAAGACGAAACCGAATTTGGTCGAGCGATGGCGCAGAAAATGAGTTGTGAACAGAGCTTCGCTGTTGTGTGTTCGCAGTCGCGGCGCGCTGACGTTGACTCGGACGAGCGGCTGCTCCGGCGGCGGCGCGGGGGCTCCGGCGTGCTCCGGGTGGCGGCGGGTCGGCGTCGTGGAGGTCGTGAGCTAGGGTTAGGGTTTGTGTAGATTTAGGGTTAGGGTTTTGGTTTATTCATATACAAATATATATATAGAATAGAGAGAGAGGGTGAGGGGAGATGGACTAGGCGCGCGGGTGGGTAGATTAGGAATGGGCTGCTGGGGAAAATAGCGGGTCGGGTCTTAGGACTAGCGGGTAGGGTTAGGTGGGGTAGGGTTTTAATCTTTTTTCCTTTTTCTTTCTCTTATATTCTTTTCTTTTATTCATTTCTATTTTCTTTCTTTCTTTTCTAATCCCATTTCTTTTTTTTTCTTTTTCTTTCCTATTTCTTATCTATTATTCATTAAAGAAATTACTAATATATATATATATATATATATATATATATATATATATATATATATATATATATATATATATATATATATATATATATATATATATATATGTACCTAGAATTCTAGAAAAATATATTAGTGCATAAATAATCTATCAATCGTCCACAAGGTCTCCTACATGGAAATAATTAAGGTAAAATTATGCGTTGCTCCATAAATCCTCTATTGCACACTCACCTAGAAATAAAAATCCAATAAATTCTATTTCTTCTAATTAGATAATAAATACTATAAATCAATTAAAGAATTAATTAAATAATTAATACGGTTTTTAAAATTAGGGGTTTTACAAGTAGGTCGTATCACGATACAGTGAGATACGGTGTGATACAAAGCTCAATTTTGTGTGTTTTGTGCAAATACTCCTAAATTCTCATTGTAGCAAGTTATTTTAATTGTACTATAATGTATATATATATATATATATATATATATATATATATATATATATATATATATATAAATGTTTATTGTGAAAGAATTTGGGTTTTGGCATCTCTAATTGGATGAGTATCATGATTTTTCCTAAGTGTATACTTTAAAGTGTTTGTTTAAATGTCTTTAATGAATAATATGTATGTGCATACGATTTAAAGTGTGTATATATGTATTGATGGTATGTATATATATGTGGTTAAGTATTCATATGATCTAGTGTGTGTGTGTGTGTGTGTGTGTATGTTATTGGTGTCAGTTGTGGCAGCATGGGCGTGTATGTGTTGGGGAAAATGTCTGATTCTAAAAGGTGTTTTGAAGTCTTCTGGTACACTAGGTGTTAGCATTGAAGGAGAAGGGATCTTGGTGTCTCATTGATACAACATCTAGGTACTAAGTATCAGGCACTTAAGAGAAGGGAGCTCGAGCCTGTGCATTTGATGTATAGGTAATGAGTTGTTGCTGATGATGTGTTCAATGAATAGTGAACTGGCAGTGGAGGGTATTCCTAGTGAAGTGTAGGAAGGAAATATTAACCCAAGTGCCTGTGTATGGATATAGGGGGAAACTCGGGATTAGTTCATGTCTGATGCATTGAGTAGTAGTAAGCATTGCAGTATCAGCAAGGTAGAGGGGGGAGTTGGTGTTGTTGAGAGGTGTGTTTCCACTTGATGAATGTCAGTAACAGATGCAACTTGATGTATGTATCAGACCTCGAATGTACAATTTTCATATACATCCAGATTTGCATATACCAGACCTAGGTGTCTAGTGAGAGTGTCTATGTTGTGTTATGAGGAAACTACCTGAATGTAAGGCTAAGTGGTGTATAAGGATTTGTTGTATCTGTGCTTAGGTTGAGTTGATCGAGTGACCAACTGTTGTTCAGTACCATGGCTTGTATTCGTGTATACCTGCAGTAGCAACAGAGTTAGTAGAGTGTCGCTTAGGCCTAGTTAGAGCAATACTAGTTGTAGTCATATGTTGGGGCTTGGATGCACTTGCAGACAAGTTGTACATGATGTCTGGTAAGAAAGGATTTGAGTGTTGAGTTCAGCCTTGGTATCAGATGTATTGATAACCTGTGTGCAATAACCGACTAGAGTGAGGATATCTTAGGTTTGTGGGTGAGGATAAGAGAGGTATTGTGGCAGTGGCATCTAGTAGTGAACTAAAGAAGGAACTAAAACTAGGTATCAGTCAGCAGCTTTTGGCACAGATGTGTATGGTGGATACACACTGTTAGAGTGTGTGTGTCAGTTATAATTGTTAGTGTATTAGTTAGTCAGTTAGTTATATATATGTATTAGCTAGTATCATGATTAGTAGTTATAATATTACTTAGTGTATATGTTAGTATATAGATATACTAGTTAGAATATTGGTTACTGTTAGGAAGGATAGCTAGTTAGCTAATTAGTGACCAATATGAGCCAAACCTTAGTGTGGACATAATTGGACCTAGTTTGCTAGGAATTAACCTAGAAAGCATATTAGTGCATAATTTTACTTAATTATTACTCATTACACCATTTAACATGATACTTCCTAAATATGTGTGTGTGACACCAGCTCGGATACCGAGTGACATCATTTGCTCCGGACAGAGGCGAGTAGATTCTCTGATAGTTTTCTTATTTGACAGTCTCTATGTTCATGTATTTAGTATTGAGATATTTGATTCCTGACACGATGGTTACACGGATTGGTATACGTGGATCCTTGTCATGAGACATTATTGTAATAATTACTCAGTGATCGTCGTGTTGTGGTTCATGATTACTCGGTAATTACCGTGATATCTTCGTGATTATATAGACCATGATTATAGTGCATGATATTATAGACCGTGCATTATGATATACGTGTTATAACGTGTCATGATATGGAGCCGTGTACTACTCGGGAGATGGGGAGATATTAGTTGATATATGATCATACTTTATAGCCCGTATTTAGTATAACCCGTGATGGCTAAAAGATCATGCAACTCACGTGTGGTCACGCTAGCTACCCTTTTTTTTATATAACCCGTGTTAGGCCCAAGCTGATTACATATTTTGATAATATTTCAAGGCATAAGCTATTATTTTATTTCCTTATTTCTAGTTCATTACAGTGATGTTCTATATCATATTGTTCTCAGTTTATTTACATTGCTTACCATGATTCTCTTTCTGTGATATTGTCTAGTCAGTTACTTCCATCATTTATTTTTATTACTATTGTTGTTTTATAGTTTTTGTCAATTATTGGAACTACTATTAGGATTGTACTTCGCTCTATCCTGACTGGATCCATTTTTCAGATGACTCATTAGAGGATTGGTGTCCTACGCACTACGGGCCACAAGATGGAGAGACAGTTGAGCCAGCACCCGTAGAGCCACTTGATATAGTACCATCAACTGGAGAGGCTTTGACTTTCCATTATGAGATTGTATTGACATTAGTTAGACTTTATGGCATGTATTATATATTGTGGGCTTTGTGGAGATTTAGACTTTGGACTTGTGTTATAATTGACTCTTGTACTTCTTCTATTTTATTTCATATCGTGCCATATCTTCCTATAGTTTTATATTGTGATTGAGTATTAATTATCATCTATCATATTGTTCCTCCATTTGAAGTTGAGATGGCATGACAAGTACCTCATATATATTGTATAAGATGTTTAGATAGTATCGTTGACCTAGACAACGTTCTACGTCGTTATCACGATGTAGGCTGGGCGTTGTTCACGTACTTGTGCCCTTATTCTGGGTGCGGGACGTAACAATAATGCAACACGATACTAGGGTTCCTTCTGATCGCATGCCCCTGCAGTCTTTCCGGGATATCCATACGCACAAACCAGCCACGGATACTCCTCAGGATACTCCACAAGATACACCACTGGATACTCCATAAGATACTCCACAAGATAACCATATGAATAATCGGAGTGCATGCAATCTAGAAAAATTTCTAGCAATGTACTAAGTAAATCTCTAGTTAATAACCCCTAACTTTTTCTTGTATAAATTCGGGTGTTGCATTCCGCAGAATCTATCCTAGACATGATGCAACAAAAAAAGTTCTAATAGTAATATAGACAAGTTTTAATATACATTGCACAAATGGACTCATGTAAGCTATGACAACAACCAAGCCATATGAAACCAAGTAAAGCCAGTTCAAGCCAAGTAAAGCCAGGTAAAGCCATGTATAACCATGTGAAACCAAGTCAATCCAGGTGAAGCCAAGTGAAACTAACTCAAGCCATGTCCGATGAAGCCATGTAAAGTCATGCCAAGTCAAGTCTAATCAATCACGTCATCACGTGTAGCTAGGCAAAGTTGGGTAAAATTGAGTAAAGCCAAGTCAAATCCAATCATCTGAAGCCATGTAAGTTCATGTCTAGTCGGGTCAAGTCATCACGTGTCCAAGCAAAAGCCAGAAGAATCAAAATAAAATCACAAAAAACCAAAAAATTCTAAAAAATAGCATGGTCGGTATACCGTCGGTACAGTCCAGCACACCGTCGGTATACCGGTCCAGAGATAGGAAAAGCACAGCAAGTCTGGATTCCAATAAATCGGTATACCGTCGATATATTATAGTATACCGTCGGTATGCCGTTCCAAGTAGGCAAAAAAGGTTATGGAAAACAAAGTTCCATAAATCGGTATACCGTCGGTATGTCGTCCAAGAAAAATATCCTGAAGTCGGTTAACAATGTCGGCAATGATCGGTATGTCGTCGGTATACTGTAGTATATTGTCAGTATGCCGATAAGGTTCACAGAAAATATCTAGAAATTAAAGTCGGTCAAAATTGGTATACCGTCGGTATACTGTAGTATACCGTCGGTATGTCGGTTTCCCAAGGATAAACATGGTTAAAGTCAAGTCAAGTCTGATTTTCGAAATCCAAATCAAATCCTAAAAATTATCAGAACCAGAGTCAAGTCTAGTGGTATGTCTCATATCATAATATGGACTAAAACTTACTGTCACAACTCCAGTACCGTTTTTGTTACCGAGTTACCAAAAAGGGACGGAACAAGATTCTACCATAAATTAAAATTGAAACGATCACAAGGATATAAATCACGAGATGAACAATTATAGTAAAACAAGTCTAAGCTAAAAAGCAACAACCAAAGCTGCAGAAAAGTAAAATGACAGAAAGTAAATGAAGTTCATATAATCGGCAAGGTTTACTTGCCTTAAGCGAGCTCCCAGCCTAAACCATCTAGTCCACCACCACGAAGGGGTTAAGAAACCATACTCCAGGTCTCAAGACCAAGCTCAAGAGCAAAAAAGGATAAAGAGGGAGAGAGAGAGAGAGAAATAAAAAGAAAAGAAAAAATCAAGGGCTATTTATAGAGAAATTCTCGAAAAGTAAAATAAATATCTGTCGGGCAGTATACCGTCGGTACACTGTAGTATACCATCGGTATACCGTTCAGGTAGTAAAGTTTTAATTTTAAGAATTTTCGAGCTTACTCGAGATCCAATAAAATAAAATAAATAGCACAAAAAAATACATATCCGAATAAAATATGAATACTGTGAGACGAGTCTCACAATGTCAAGTTGGGACATGCATCTACCGTTAGCCAAATTTGCATACAATAATAGCTATCAATCCAACATTCAAATGGCGTCGTATGAGGCATTGTCTGGGTGAAAGTGTAGATCTCCTATATGTTGGAATGAACTTGGTGAACGACAAATTCTTGGCCCAAAACTCGTAGAACAAACCGTCCAGAAGATCCGTTTGATCCGTGAGCGGCTGAAGGTAGCACAAAGCCATCAGAAGAGTTACTCAGATGCATACCGTCGACCTCTTGAGTTCTTAGAAGGCGATCATGTATTTCTCAAAGTCTCGCCTATATGAGAAGTCACCATATTTGGAGCAAAAGGAAAGTTAAGTCCGAGATTCGTCGGCCCGTTCGAGATACTCAAGCGAGTCATCCCAGTCGCATATCAGATTATCCTGCCACCGTCATTATCAGAGGTGCACGATATCTTTTATATTTCACAACTTAGGAAGTACGTGTACGATCCGAGTCATGTAGTAGATTTTGGTCAACTGGACTTGAAGGCAGACTTATCATATGTCAAACAACCTGTACAGATCTTGGATCGAAAGAAGAAGCTGCTTCTGTCATGCCCCAGTTCCAAAATATCGAGGGACTAGACACGTGGTAATGGCTAGCAGCACACTCCAATGGGCAAATCCAATTCAATGGACCCATTAGAGTGTACTTAAGCTATAAAACAATAATAAAGGTCTTCGATACATGTCACAGTCTAATCATAATCTCATCCACAGAAGATAATCACAGTTCAAATATCAGAATAATCAAGATGAAATATAATTCAATAACAAGTATCAATAAAATGTCTCGGGAAATAACCCGATAATGAGTTTAATACAGAAATCCATGAGACATGAAATAGAGTATCTAACAACAGAAATGACTGAGTATATAAAGCAAATACTCAGAAGAAATCCTCTAGCATCGCCTCGTCCTCTGGTGCTGGTACTGCTCCAGTGTCTGCTCCTGTCCCGTATACCTCGGGGTAGATCTCCTCTGCTATACCTGGGGACATAATCCGGATCCAGGTCCTCAGGAGACATAACAAAGTACAAGAATAACTCAAGCCAAGTAAATACAGTATATGATAAATAAATATCCATATGGCAAACTATGTAACCAGCTATGTGATATGCAAATGAGAGCATTAATCATACTCAGGCTGAAACTACTATAGGCGCTGTGTCGGGGAAACCCATAGCAGCATTTATTTTCGAAGGGCCAGTAAGTGTGCCAAAGCTCTGGTCAGAGTCTAAGGCACTTCCAGTAATGTAATATATATATGACATAATTAGCCTTTAGTATGGTAAGACTCTCCCCACCCAATGTAATCTCATGTCTCATGTCTATAACACGCAAGATCATGACCTCTAGCTAACACAGCGAGTCATAATAATATCTATGTATATGCAAGATCTATGTCACGAATCCTGTAAGCCTACACAGAATCACCATGAATAACTTAGGAAAGATTCTGTTTCATGAATAGTGTCAAGTGTCCTATGGTATGACGTACTTGATAAAGCAAGCACGAAAATATAGGATCGAGATAACAACTCTCTAGGTGACGTTACACGACTCCGCGTACGGCATCGACACCCGAATATTATTCGGACGTTAAGCAACGTCTCATGGTCGTAGGTTGAACAGGTACATCTCAAGAGTATATATATATATATATATATATATATATATATATATATATATATATATATATATATATATATATATATATATATATATATATATAAAGAACTCAAGCAAATAATATAGCATGAACTACTGTAAGTTGGCAAGGTACACTTGCCTGGGTTTGAACTCCTCCAATTGCTCTGGTAACAACAAGATATTCAGGTACTCCTTCGGATACTGAAACAAACATTATCATCACTCTCAGAAGACATGAAATAGCGAGGATTGACTACCCATAAGTCCAATTTGGACACAGGGGTGGAATTGACAGTTTTGGGTCCAAGTGGGGTCCACATATGGCCCAGTTCGTACCAAAAAATGTACCAGAGATAAAGTTTTCCAAATTTGTCAAATTTAGTGTCTACGAGTCCAGAACGATGATACGAACCCAACGGAATATCCAAAACTAGATTTCGATGAGCCCATCACAAAATCGTCCGTCAAGTGGAGCCATGGGGCCCACGATATAGGATTTCGTCAACGTTCTCAGAATCGAACCAATCTTGGGTCACTGGACCAGCGTAACGCTAAAAATCCAATGGCGTAAGTTTTATTGCGAAACGACAAGCACACACGAAGTTATAACGAGTTTCAGAACAAGCCCGATGCGGGATAATTTTGACGGATACGTGTTGATTTCGGTGTGCACGCACATCCAAATCAACTTTTGTGAAATTCCACACATCCGTATTGACAATGCGCACCTTTTGGTGAAATTCGCACATGACCAAGTTGCCTCGTCTAGCGGGACGCATCCAATTTTAAGAGAATTCAGGATTTAAAAACTAAGTTTTTGGTCGATTTCACCTGCGAATAAAATACAGCATGCAACGAATTAAAATAAACTAATTACAAGATTTTAATCTCGGTTATGTTATCTAATTTACTGTTCAAATAGAATTTAGAAATAATAAACAGGTTGGGAGTAAATCGGCCATGAACTTGTGAGTTTGGGACGGTTTCTGAATTCCTAAATTGGGTTATTTTTTCGGTTTTTGCGTCACGGTTTACGACCGACACAGGACGCATACCCTAAACTAATTGTACGGGATTCGAGAGGGTCTCACAGCGAACGTGACGCAATAAGCCGTTCGAGAAACGACACAGCGAGGAGGAAGAAAAACTCACCCGGATAGGGGTCGACCGCGGTGTGCTGTGCTTGGACGAGGCGGCACAGCGGGGCACGTCGGCGGCGGTGGCAGTTTCTGTGGCTGCTGCGGCTGCTTGTGGGTGCTGGTCGGGGAGGCAGCGGGTGGCTCGGGTCTTCGACGGTCGGAGGGGGGGCGTCGCCGGAGGCTCGGTGGCCGGAGTCGCGTGGAGAGGTGGTTTGGTGATGGCGGTGGTGGTGGTGTTCGATGGGGGTTTAAATAGGGAGAGGGGAGGCGGTTGCGGGGAGAGGGTCACCGAAAAAAGGGGGGTCGTGGGGTGGTCGGCCGCGAAGGGCGGGGTCGTGCGGGTGTCGCGGCCGGCGGAGCTGGGGATCGGGGTCGTGGGGAATTGGGGGGGGGGGATCGTGGGTGTGAGGGTTAGTGGAGAGGGTCGGGTCGGGTACGGGTTGGCTCGGGTAGGACCCGATCCATTAGGGTTAGCTCGGTTCAGTTGGGTTCAGTTTGGGTTGGGTTGGGTTGGGTTTGGTTTGGTTCAAGTCTGGTTTAATTAAAATAATAGTTTTTAGCTATTTAAAAATAGTTTTTTAGCCCAATAAATTTCAAAAAATTACACAACATCATATTATTAATTATACACCCAAATATATAATTTTCATAATATTTTAATACTTAATTTAATATATAAAAATATTAATCCCTGAAGGACATTAATAATAATTAATTAAAAATTACAGAAAAAACCCAAAAACTCCTATTTAAAATTTTTAAAAATCTGGGTGCTTACAGCTTCGAAGTCGTTCGGTTCCTCTTGTTCGCGTGCTTTGGACAAATCATTCGGTCGAAGAGTCGACGTGGGAGCTTGAGTCTGTGATGAAGGAAAAATTTTCTTTATTGTTTCATAGTGGTAGGTTCTATTCCTAAGTTTCGAGGACGAAAATTCATATTAGTTTGTTAGGATGTAGTACCCCGTCCCCCCTATTCGGAGAGCGTGACTAAGAAATACTTTCGGTATCGTTCCATAGGGATAGGTTGAATCAAGATCATTTCCTCGTTATAGATTGGCTTCTTCGGAATCAATTTTCATATTCAATGGATCGTGTCCCAAGGACGGACTTAGCGGCAGAGTCATGAGGGACTTCTCTGCTGAAAGTTTTTTTACCTAGTTTTTATTGCCGCATTGTTGCTTTTGTGCTTTCGAGTTAGTTTTTGAGCTTGTATTTTCTTGAACGATTTCGATAATTTGTATTATTTTCGTTCTTTGAACTTCGCTTTCATTTTGATCTTGGAGTATAAGAAGAAGAGGTATTGATCATCTGTTTGTGGCAATACAGGTGATCGTGTAGATGTTTAGCGAGCGGAGCCTTGAAGAACCTCTTTTCTTTCCTATCTCCATCAACTTGTGAGTGGCTACCATCCTGATTAGCTAGATCTTCTTTCAAGTCTTCACACCTAAAATCTTGCACTCTCTTTAGTTGTTTCGATCGTCGATACCACAATAACTAAAAGATATTGTAAACCCCCAGATTTTTAGGATTTTAAAAACAAATTTTTGGAAATTTCTGGAATTTTTTTAACTAATTAAAATCAAGGTAATATGGTTTTAAATAATTTTAAATGTTTTTATTAAATATTAAAATATTATGAAAATCATATTTTTGGGTATAAATAAAATATTAGACATAGGATAATTTTTCTGGAATTTATTGGACCCCAGAACCATTTTTAAAGACCTAAAAACTAAGTATTAAACCCAATTAAACCGGTTTAAACCCTAAAATAAACCAAACCGAACCATGCTGAACCGACCCTGAATAAACCCAAACCCTAGCGGGTCGGGTCGGATCTATACCCGACCCGTACCCGCTAACCCGAACCCGTTACCCAAATAATTGCTACAGTAATCCCCCCCGATCTGCGGCCGTTCCCGGCGGCCGATCCGCCTCCCCTGCGGCGGTTACGCCTTCCCCCACTCCCCGCGACTCTCCCCCTCCCGACCGTCCACCTCCCTACCCGCCGGTCGTCGCCCTATAAAAACCCCCGCAGACGAACCTCTCTCCACCACATTCTTCGGCCAACTGCCTCCGTCCCGAGCTCCTCCGGCACCCCTAACCACCATCACCCTCCACCCTCATCCCGGCCACTGCCTTCCTCCTCTGCCACCGCCACCTTCTTCCTTCGACGACCCCACCACCGAGACGAGCAACCGTTGTGCCCTAGCCTCCGCCGCCTACGACCAGTAGCAGCCCCGGCCGCCACCAGGGCCGCCAACGAGACCAGCGCCTCCTCCGACGAGCTTCCCCGGCAATCTCCAGCAGTAGAAACCCTATCCGCCACCGCCGGCCGAGTGTCGAGCCACCTTGCGGAATCGTAATTTCAGTCTTCTTCGGAGCCCTGTTCAGGTGACTGTTTCTCTCTCCTCGCTGTCCCGTTTTTTGTTCCGTCTGCTGTGACGCGTAGACTGCGTGACCCTCTCTATACCCGTGCCATTGGTTCAGCGTGTCGCGTCCTGTGTCGGTCACAAACTGCGACCCAAAATTAGGAAAATTAATACCCTATTTTTTCCCGGAACTGGGTGCGCCCCGCTAAACGGGACGACTTGGTCGTGTGTGGACTTCACCGAAAGGTGCGCGCCATTAATACGGACGTGTGAGATTTCTCGAAAGTTGATTTGGATGTGCATGCACACCAGAATCAACGCGTATCCGTCGACAATGCCCCGTATCGGTCCGGTTCTAAAAATTATTGTAACTTCTTGTACGCACGTCGTATCGAAACAAAACTTATGCCATCAGACTCATAGCAATATGCTGGTCCTGTGACCCAAGTTTGGTTCGATTCTGAGAACGTTGACAAAATCGCGTATCGTGGGCCCCACGGCTCCACTTGACGGGCGATTTTGTGATCGGCTCATCGGAATCCAGTTCTGGACATTCCGTTGGGTTCGTATCATTGTTTTAGATTTGTGGACACTAAGTTTGACAAATTTGGAGAATATTGTCTCTGACACATTTTTTGGTGTGAAGCGGGCCACATGTGGACCCCGCTTTGACCAGAAACTGTCACTTTTGCCCCTGTATTCAAATTGGACTTATGATAGGCAATTCTAGCTATTTGATATCTTCTGAACCTGATGGTAACGTTTATTTCAGAAACCGGAGGACTACCTACAAATTTCGCTGATACCAGAGCAACAGTTGGAGTCAGAACCCCAAGCAAGTGCACCTTGCCATACTTACAACATTTGTTTATACTATTCTCTTAATTTATTACTGTAAAATCTCTGTTCAACCTAGGACCGTGTGACATTATTTAGCGTCCAAATATTATTCGGGTGTCAACGTCGTACGCGGAGTTGTGTAACGTCACCTAGACATGGATATCGAGACCCTATATATTCTCGTGCTTGCAATATCAAGTACGTCATACCACAGGACACCTGACACTATTCATGAGACAGAATCTTCCTGAGATATTCATGGTGATTCTGTATAGGTTACATGATTCATGATATAGATATTGTATTTGCTTAGCTATCATTATGACTTGTTGCATCAAATATGATCTTGCGTGACATGGACATGAGACATCGTGGACATGAAACGTGTGATTACATTGGGTGGGGAGAGACACACAGGATACATGCTGATTTTATATATAAATTTATTATGGTGCCATAGGCCCACTACATAGTAAATTACATAGTAAAATACATAGTATATCTACTACAGGCTCCCCGACACAGAGCTTATAGTAGTCTCAGCCTAAGTCTAGTGATGCTCTCACTTGCATTTCACATAGCTGGTTACCTAGTTTACCCTATTGATTCATTTATTATTGCACTGCATTATTTTTGGCATGAGTTATTTTGTACCTTGCTATGTCCCCTGAGGACCTGGATCCGGATTATGTCCCCAGGTTTAGCAGAAGAGATCTATCCCGAGGTATACGGGACATGAGCATTAGCAGGAGCAGAAGCAGGAACAAGAGTAGGCACTGGAGCAGTACCAGAACCAGAAGACGAGTGATCGTCGAGGATTTCTCCTGAGTATATGCTTTATCCATACTCAGTATTTGTTGTTGTTATCTTCATTCTTGTATCTTGATTATTGTATCAGACTCATTATCGGGTTGTTCCCCGAGTTATATTTTATTGAGATTTGATATTACTTTATACTCTGTTATTGATGTATTCATTTATGTAGATAAGATTAGTATATTAGACCCTTATTGTTGAATTATAGCTTAAGTACACCCTGATGGGTCCATTAAATTGGATTTGCCCATCAGTGTGTGCTGCTGGCCATTGCCACGTGTCTAGTCCCTCGATATTTTGGGATTGGGGCGTGACATGGTTTTTGTGGTGGCCATGCAGGTCAACGACTAAATTGCTTCGATTTTAACTTAGGGACCGAGCAAGCCTGCAATAAAGATATGATAAGTTATAGGATCTCATCCACTTGATTGAATCATTCTTGATATCTATATCGGATTCGAGTTAAATTCTTGACTTGCATCCTGCCTTGATTCCTCTGTGCCTCTTATAGTTTATTTTGAATGCAGAATAATAGAACCACCAGCAAGCGACGAGACTCCTGCAGGAACACCACACGATTCTGTGGTCACCTATGATGAGGGAGTGACACCAGAAGACAGAGGACAATCAGCTCAAAGCAATCAAGCGGGCCAGCATACTTCAAGGTTCCGGCGTGATGACATCCCACCTCCGTCGTAGTTCGCTCCACTAATGCCTGTTTTCCCACCAGGACAAGTCATGGATGGGCAGCAGATATTTCAAATATTTTATGCAATGATGCAAGCCCAACAACAGGTTCAATAAGAGGCTCAACATCATGAGGCGGAGTACTTGAGAAACAGCTTAGTAACCGCACTAGAGCAGGCGAACGCACCAACTAGGCGACCATCGACGAGATCTATCACCGATTTTTGTCAGCTGAAGCCTCGTACCTTTTCTGGCAAGGAGGAGCCCACTGAAGTTCATGAGTGGCTCACAAACACTCAACACCAATTAGAAGCAGGTGAGCTTCCAAGGGAACACTGGATGACTGCCGTCCGGATGCAGTTGACGGGCAATGCACATCACTGGTGGCTATCTGAGGAGACAAGGCTTGGACCAGACCGAGTCACTTGGGAAGAATTCTCCAGACTCTTTCAGGAGATATACATTGCAGCCATCGCTCGATCAGAACTTCGGGACAAGTTCAATCGCCTTACTCAAGACAGTATGACAGCGAAAGAGTACAATGCAGAGTTTATTCGTCTGAGTCGCTTCGCCCCTACCTTGATCCCAACAGAAGAAGAGAAGACTGAGAAGTTCTTCGACGGACTAAACTTCGAGCTACAGAGACTGATCGGATCCATTGCACCTACTTCTTACTCTGACTTCCTTGCTGCAGCACGACGCATGGATCGCGTCACCAGGAGAGAGTCCAGCCTGAAGCGGCCTTTCACATCAGCACCAGCCAGAGTACCACAGGAAGAAGCTGCAAAGAGATCTCACCTTCACCGGCCACCCAGAGCATCTCCGCAGATACTACCTACATGTCAATACTGTGGCAAGGTAGGACATATTGAGAGGGAATGCAGACGCAAGTTGGGATTATGCTTGATTTGAGGATCCAATCAACACTTAGCCAAGGATTATCCTGAACATCGAGAGGGAGCACTAATGTTAAACAGACAAGCTTTATCAGCACCAAGGCCAGTCTATCCAGCATTGGGGGTACCACAGACGGGAGTTGGAAGAGTCAGACCACCAGTCCCAAGAGGGTATCAGCCGAGGCCACCCTTGGCACCATAAGCAGCACTCTTCCAGCAGGCCCAGCAGCAGCAGAGGAATCCACCACAAGGACGCGGACAAGCTTTTGCGATGACCTTGGAGGACGTATAGACTCGTGGAGTAGCAAATGCGTGTAAGTTATTCATAGATGCATTGCTTTAGCTCGTGCTTGTTAGTTCGTGACCTTAGCCTAAAACCTAGTAATTTTGAACTTGTTAGTAATAACTAGTTTTTCTAAAACTGTAGTTTTTCTTGCTCTAATCAGATTGTCTTCACTCTTGAATTTGCATAATTTCATTGCTTAAGGAAATGATGTTTTCTTCCCTAGGTGTTTTGCTTAACCCTCATCCTTTGATTCTCCTTGATCATGATTCTTTGATGGTGTCGTACTTTGAACCTGTTTTGCAAACTGTGTCATCTCTGCTGGCCAATTATTTCTTTGATTGCGAGGACGCAATCCTCTTAAGGGTAGTAGATTGTAAACCCCCAGATTTTCAGGATTTTAAAAACAATTTTCGAACATTTCTGGAATTTTTTAACTAATTAAAATCAAGGTATTCTGGTTTTAAAAAATTTTAAATATTTTAATTAAATATTAAAATATTATGAAAATAATATTTTTGGGTGTAAAATAAAATATTAGACATAGGGTAATTTTTTTGGAATTTATTGGACACCAGAACCATTTTTAAAGACCTAAAAACTAAGTTATTTATTAAACCCAATTAAACCGATTTAAACCCTAAAATAAACCAAACCGAACCATGCTGAACCGACCCTGAATAAACCCAAACCCTAGCGGGTCGGGTCGGATCTATACCCGACCCGTACCCGCTAACCCGAACCCGTTACCCAAATAATTGCTACAGTAATCCCCCCCCGATCTGCGGCCGTTCCCGGCGGTCGATCCGCCTCCCCTGCGGCAGTTATGCCTTCCCCCGCTCCCCGCGACTCTCCCCCTCCCGACCTTCCACCTCCCTACCCGCGGTCGTCGCCCTATAAAACCCCCCGCCGACGAACCTCTCTCCACCACATTCTCCGGCCAACTGCCTCCGTCCCGAGCTCCTACGGTACCCTAACCACCATCACCCTCCACCCTCACCGGCCACCCGTCCCTCACCGTAACCCTCATCCCGGCCACCGCCTTCCTCCTCTGCCACTGCCACCTTCTTCCTTCGACGACCCCACCACCGAGACGAGCAGCCGCCGTGCCCTAGCCTCTGCCGCCTACGACCAGTAGCAGCCTCGGCCGCCACCAGCGCCGCCACCGAGACCAGTGCCTCCTCCACCGAGCTTCCCCGGCAATCTCCAGCAGTAGAAACCCTAGTCGCCACCGTCGGTCGAGTGTCGAGCCACCTCGCAGAATCGTGATTTCAGTCTTCTTCGGAGCCCTGTTCAGGTGACTGTTTCTCTCTCCTCGCTGCCCCATTTTTCGTTCCGTCTGCTGTGACGCGTAGACTGCGTGACCCTCTCGATACCCGTACAATTGGTTCGACGTGTCGCATCCTGTGTCGGTCGCAAACTGCGACCCAAAATCAGGAAAATTAATACCCTTTTTTTCCCCGGAACTGGGTGCGCCCCGCTAAATGGGATGACTTGGTCGTGTGCGGACTTCACCGAAGGGTGCGTACCGTTAATACGGACGTGTGAAATTTCACGGAAGTTGATTTGGATGTGCGTGCACACCGGAATCAACGCGTATCCGTCGACAACACCCCGTATCGGCCCAATTCTGGAAATTGTTGTAACTTCGTGTACGCACGTCGTATCGAAACAAAATTTGCACCATCGGACTCGTAGCAATACGCTGGTCTTGTGACCCAAGTTTGGTTCGATTCTGAGAACGTTAACAAAATCGCGTATCGTGGGCCACACGGCTCCACTTGCCGGAACGTTAACAAAATCCGGCATGACCTCTCCAAAAGGAGGGCAAAAGCACGCAATATATATATATATATATCAATGATCTCAATCACAAAATCTAGAGGAAGAATATAAGCACGATATGATATAAACAAGGAAACAGAACCAAGAGAGCAAGACAATCCAAATAATACAGTCCAAGTCTACAAATAGCTACAACATCTCAAGCAACAAAAGAATAAGTACAGTCATCCAAAATACAAACTACTGGAAATAACCCAGGAAACCCACCTAGCTAACTAGGGTGCTATCGGCGTCTCCTCGGCGCACTCCTCCTCGGGGTCACAACAGTCGTCAATACCAGGCCCGTAGAACGTAGGGCAATAGTCCTCAGGATCCTCTGGAAAAAATATGCCCAGTCAGGACTGGAGCAAAGTACATAACTCTGAAAGCAACTCCAAATGCATGGTAAGGTGTATATGACGAGCAATAGAAAAGTAATCAAGATGCACAGGAAATAAATATATGCTGGAGCACAATAAGTGGCTGCAATGTAAACTGGAGAACAATACAAGTAGTGGAAAAGTAACTGCAGATGAGAAACATGAATACTAGCTAAGTGCCTTGAGCACAAGTTCGTTATATGATCGGCTTAGGTTGCACATGAAGAACACTACGATAACTCCGTTATGCGTGAGTTGCATAACCGACATACACATGAATACTGTTTTGGCTTTGATCATATAACCAACTCCTACTCCCCTCCCCCACTAATACCATTGGATCCAACCACAACACGCTACGTACATGATAATAGCTCGCGCACACGAAGGCGAGAGCACAAGAAGCACATGATAGCACATGATAATCAATACCCGAAGCACATGATGAAATACACGTGATAGAGTACCCGCTGAACACGGTAAGGGGGATAGCACCTCATGACGGGATCCACTAGTACCAGCTCGTGTAATAAAGTGTCAGAATCAAGTATTACAGTTCTAGAACAGGTGATATAAACGCTATCATGAAATGGAAACTATCAGAGGTAGGTACTCGCCTGATGTCCTGAGCAACTGATGAGGATCGAGGTCCGGACCGGTATCGCAAGGACCTAATACGAAAAGTAAGGATTAAACAGGGTTCTAAGCATTTAAACTGATATAAAATAATTAAAAACAGGCTTCTAGGGCTATTCTAGGTCGAACGGATCAAACCGGTGAAATTCGGGTCAAAAAGTCAACCCGGGGGGTCCAAAAAGTCAACTCTAGGTCAAAACTAGGTCAAACGTTGACTTTTATGGTCAACGGGGACAATTATGGTCAAAGTTAGGTCAAACTAGGGTGCCCCTGAAATTCTAGGTCAAACCGAGCTCATTAAGCTACTAAACTCACAAACTCGCCTAATCGAGATACCGGGATACCCTCGGTATCCGATACCTCGCCCTAGGCCACGTGCCCCGCCTAAACCCGCTAAAACCTATGCTAGCACGCATAATTATATATATATAAACATATAAAAATCACTCCCAAGCATTTCCTAGGCTAATGCTCAAATACCCCGCTCGAAACTCAATACCTTGAATATCTCAAGGTATCGAGATACCTCGGTAACTCAAGGTATTGGGGTTTCGCTCTAAAGCCCTCTAACTAGCTATCTAGCTATTAATTATGCACCTAGTTATTAATCTAGGCTAGGTAATATAGATACCTATCATATTTATATATATCTAAATAGGTATCTACCTATATACATATATATCCACACATATATACCCATTACCCATTACCTTACCCAACTCTTAAAATATACATATATACCTATCAAGATATCTATCTATCTATCTAATCTATCTAATACTCTATCTATCTATTAATCTAGCATATATATCTATCAATCTATCCAACTACCTATCTATCTTATCCTTAACTTATCTATCAACTAATAGCTATCTAGCTATCTAACTATCTATTCATCTTATTATCTATCTATCTTTATTTATATATAGATCTATATCTCTAATATCTAGATCTATCTAACTAATACTCTAACTATTATCTATTTCCTATCCCTCGCCAACACCCCTCGCTACTAGCCTCGCTGCTGCCTAGAGCTTGCTGCTGCTGCTGCTTGTGCTGATCCTGCTGCTGCTGCTCTTGCTACTGCTGCTGCTAGCTTCATATGGCTGCTGCTGCTGCCCCATGTTGCTGCTGCTGTTGGGGGCAGCAGCTGCTGCTGCTGTGCAGTGGCTGGAACCCCCCCTTCCAACTCACATACACACACACACACATCCATAAACATACATATATATATATCACTCTATATATATATATACACACACACATAACTATATATATAACTACTAGATAGATATATATATACACACTCTAAACACTCTCTAACACACACACCTACACTCTCACAAACACACTAATACACACACTCACACACTAATACACACACACACATAAATATATATACATAGCTACATATATATATACACTTGATACATATATATATATCTACACACACTCTCAACTATATATATATACACACATACGAATACATATACATATACACACAAGCACACTTACACATATACATATATATATATATATATATATATATATATATATATATATATATACACATAGACATATACATATACAAGTACATAAATATAAATACACACATATATATATAAATATATATACATAAATACACATACATATATATAAATATATATATATATAGACACATATCAATACAAACACAACCACGCACACAACACTCAAACCACACGCCCTACTCACGCCCAACGACCCCGACACTCACCAATACCCTAAAATATATAAAATATAGCCCGAAAACTCTAGCACACACTCTCCGATACTAATCCAACGCGCGTACAAGCCCGAAACGAGGAAACCAAGTCGAAATGGCCGTTCGGTCATTTCGACGAACACGTGGTGCGCGGCTCAGAAAACCTCCTGAAACGCACACCAAACGAACTCGAAATCGGCCCAAAATTTACCCACACGCTCTACACGATGTCTAGATCCTAGAAAATGTGCTCCCACGTCGATTCTAGGCCCGTGGTGGAAACGCATACGCACTTAGAATCGGCGACGACGAAAAGCCCTAATTTCGTACGAAACGCCCGTTTCTCCGCGACACGGCTTCCCGTGTCCGAACGGAGACACGCACTCACCCTCTAGACACCCGACAACGTCTACCTAGGTCCATCTAACCTAGGTTATCACCCAAAATTGGGCCAAATTTGGATTCTACCCGAATTTGACACAAAATCTAATGTCAAAGTCTCTAAACTCACCCAAACTAGTTCCAACTTCCTCCTACGGGTAGGGTTAGGGTCTAGGAGGGTTCTACAACACTAATTACACTACACAAAAATAATTAGGAAGGGAAAAGTTAGATTTTACCTCTTGGGAGTTGGAATTCCAAGACCAAAGTCTCCGATCTACTCCAAATCACCTCCCTCAAGATCCAAGCCACCAATTCTAGCTCTCACACTAGATCTAAGCTCCTCACACCTAGGTTAGAGAAAATACAAGGTGAGGGTTAGCTTAAGGAAGAAGGAATGAAAGAAAGAAAGAAGAAAAGTGGAAGAAAACTTACTTTGGAGGAAGAAGGAGAAGAAAGAAGAAGTGGAGAAGAAGAAGAAGTGAAGAAGAAGAAGAAGAAGAAGAAGTGGAAGAAGTGGAATGCAAGGAGGGGGCTGCTGCTGGAATTCCACGGGTGGGGGTAGGTAGGGCCGGCCTTGGGTAATTAAAGAGGGTTCCACTAAGTCCAAATGACCAAAATGCCCTCCCGTAACTCGGTTTTGGGTTTCGGGTCTCCAAATGCACTCAAACTAGCTCCAAATCTCTCCAACTAACCTCCTAAAAATAAAATAATAAATCTAAGCCCCAAAATAATTCTCACAAGGGTGTGGGCTGGGTCGGACATGGGTCCACTAGGGTCTGACATGGGTCCAGGCTAGCCAAAACCCTAAAACAATAAAAATAAAAATAAGACAAGCACTAATTAATTATAAATATAAATAATTAAATACAATACACTATTTATCAAATAAAAAAATATACCCTATTTTCTAGAATTGGGTAGTGACAAGCCTACCCTCCTTAAAATAATTTTGTCCTCGAAATTAAAAGACGAAACTAGGACAGGAATGCAAAGAAAGAACCATACCTCAGGGCTCGAAGAGATAGGGATATCGCTCGCGCATTTCATCCTCCCTCTCCCAGGTCGACTCTCCTGGAGAGTGATGCCTCCACGCGACGCGAACCAAGGGAATAGTCTGGTTCCTCAACACCTTCTCTCGCCGATCCAGAATCTCCACCGGCTGCTCCGGATAGCTAAGAGTAGGGCCCACTGCGATCTCCGAGTGATCCAATACGTGACTGGGATCCGCCACGTACCGTCTCAACTGCGACACGTGGAACACATCATGAACTCCCTCCAGCGTAGGCGGCAACTCAAGCCTATACGCCACGGCGCCGACCCTCTCAAGAATACGGAAGGGTCCGACGAAACGTGGGCTAAGCTTCCCGCCTCCACCGAAGCGAATAGTGCCCCGCGTCGGAGAAATCCTCAGGAACACCAGATCTCCAACCTAGCACAAACAAGGTCTCTGCACTTAGTCTAAAACAAGCAATCATAAACAAACACAAGAACAAAATCTAGATTCTAAGCTATACCTCGAACTCCAAAGGTCTCCGGTGGCTATCGGCCCAATGCCGCTGCCTGTCCTGCGCCACCCGAAGTCTATCTCTAATGAGCTTGACCTTCTCCGCTGCATCGACCACCATCTCCGGGCCAAGCAAAGCTCTCTCACCTACATCATCCCATGATAACGGAGTGCGACATCTCCGTCCATACAACGCCTCAAAAGGTGACATCTCGATACTGGCTTGGTAGCTGTTGTTGTAAGCAAACTCTACCAAGTGCAAGTGATCCTCCCAAGAGCCTCTGAAATCCAAAACACAGGTCCGAAGCATGTCCTCAAGTGTCTGAATGGTCCTCTCTGACTGACCATCTGTCTGCGGGTGATACGCACTACTAAACTTGAGCTGGGTGCCCAAGCTAGCCTGCAGACTCCTCCAGAAATACGAGGTAAAGCGACTGTCCCGATCTGATACTATGCTCACTGGAACTCCATGCAGTCTGACTATCTGGCGCACATACATCTCTGCTAGTCTCTCTGTAGACGTACCCACTTTGAATGGTAGAAAGTGGGCCGATTTGGTCAACCTGTCCACGATGACCCAAATCGCATCTTTCCCGCCTGGAGAGCGGGGAAGTCCAGAAACAAAATCTATTGTCACATGCTCCCATTTCCACTCCGGAATGGGTAGCGGCTGGAGTAATCCTCCTGGCCTCTGCCTCTCCGCCTTCACCTGCTGGCACACTAAGCATCGGGATACGAAGCGTGCTACCCCTCGCTTCATCCCGTACCACCATACATGCTGTCTCAGATCTCTATACATCTTGTTGGCACCGGGATGCATAGAGTACTGGGATCGATGCGCCTCCTGGAGAACCTCCTCGCGCAACGACCCACTCGGCACACACAACCTGGTACCGTGCCGCAATGAACCATCATCAGCAATGGTGAAGTCGTCTGCTAAACCCATCTGAACCTGCTCCCTGATGCTCCTCAGGGACTCATCCTCAAACTGTGTAGCCCTGATCCGGTCTACCAACTCTGACTGAATCTGCAGTCCCCACATCTGCATCTCAACTCCAGGCACTATCACCTCAATGCCCAAGCTCTCTAGATCTGCCAGAAGATAACGATTTGTAGTCAGGCACATAGCTACCGGATACCTGCTCAATGCATCCGCAACTACGTTTGCCTTCCCTGGATGATACTGCAATGATATGTCGATGTCTTTCATCAACTCCAACCATCTCCTCTGCCTCATGTTCAGCTCTTTTTGGGTAAACACATACTTCAAGCTCTTGTGGTCTGTGAAGATCTCCACACGCTCTCCGTATAAATAGTGTTTCCACAACTTCAGAGCAAAAATGACCGCTGCCAACTCCAAATCGTGGGTAGGGTAATTCTTCTCATGAGGACGTAATTGCCTGGAAGCATAGGCAATCACCCTCCCATTCTGCTGCAACACACAACCCAGTCCCTTCCCCGATGCATCACTATAGATAGTGAATCCTCCAGAACCTGATGGCAACGTCAACACTGGAGCTGTCGTCAACCTCCTCTTCAGCTCATCAAAGGCGATCTGGCACTCCTCTGACCAAACAAACTCCACGTCCTTCCGGGTCAGCCTGGACAACGGCTCTGCAATCCGGCAAAAATCCTGAACAAATCTCCTATAGTAGCCTGCCAGTCCCAAGAAACTTCTGACCTCGGCTACTGAACTCGGAGCACTCCATGCCTCAACTGCCACGATCTTTCTCGGATCCACCGAGATACCCTCTCCAGTCACCACATGACCAAGGAATTCAACCTTGTCAAGGAAGAACTCACACTTCGAGAGCTTTTCATAAAGCTCCTCCTTCCTGAGAGTCTCCAGCACTATCCTCAGATGCTCCTCGTGCTCCTCTGGGGTCTTCGAATACACCAAGATATTATCTATAAACACCACCACAAACCTGTCCAGATGCTGATGGAACACCTTGTTCATCAGATTCATGAACACTGCCGGGGCATTAGTCAACCCAAACGGCATCACCAAGAACTCATACTGTCCATATCTGGTCCGAAAAGCTGTCTTCGGAATATCCTCCTTCCTGACTTTCACCTGGTGGTAGCCTGTCCTCAGATCAATCCTGGAAAACACCCTCGCTCCGCTCAACTGGTCAAAAAGATCATCAATACGCGGCAGCGGATACTTATTCTTGATTGTGAGGCTGTTCAGAGCCCTGTAGTCGATACACATCCGTATCGACCCATCCTTCTTCGGCACAAAAAGTACCGGAGCACCCCACGGAGAAGAACTAGATCTGATAAATCCCTTGTCCTGAAGCTCATCCACCTGCTTCTTCAACTCTATCAGCTCACTGTTGCTGACTCTATAGACGTGCTGGGATATCGGCTCCGCGCCTGGCACCAAGTCTATAGAGAACTCCATATCTCTGTCCGGGGGTAACCCTGGCAACTCCTCCGGAAAGACATCCATATACTCCTCTATCAGTGGATGTAGCGACCTCGGCTCTACCACCAGGGCTCCGCAGAAGACTCCCTCGGTCTGCTCCGCTGCTCCTCTGGCAAACTGAAACTCTGGCTCACCTGGCGGACTAAACAAAACTCTGCCTCTACGACAATCTATACTAGCACAATGCGTACTCAACCAATCCATCCCGAGTACAATATCGTAGCTCGGAAGTGGCATTACGAGTAGGCACACACTCAACTCCCGGCCTCCCAAGGTAACTCTTCGGTCTCTGCAAACATCACGGACTAGGATGATACCACCCCCGGTCGTGATCTTGCAGAGTCTAGCTAAAGGTTCAGCAACAAGATGGTGTCTAACAGCAAAAGATACAGACACAAAGCTATGGGAAGCACCAGAATCAAATAAAGCAAGTGCTGGAATGGAATCAAGGAGAACAGAACCTGAGATAACGTCACCAACTGGCTCGGCCTCGTCCACTGTCAGGGCAAAAGCTCGCCCCTGCTGTCCTCCTCGGTGCTGCTGCTGGTGCTGGGCGAACCTCTGCTGCTGAGTCTACAAAGGCTGACCTCTCTGCTGCGCTGCAGGTGCTCTGGCTGGTGCCCTCTGAGCGGCTCCTCCGCCCTGAGCTGTACGGGCAAGCGCTGAAGGACAATCCTTCAGCTGGTGGTCTGCGGCGCCACACAATAAACATCTGCCCAGCCTCTTTCTGCATATGTCCCATCCGTGCCCTGGATTCCTACAGAAAGGGCAAACGATGGGCTGCCTCTGGCCCTGCTGCTGACCCTGCCACTGCTGCTGGGGCACCTGCCGGAAGGGCGCCCGACCCTTACCCTGGTGCTGCTGGGTCTGCTGGAATGGCCTCTTGGCCGGGCCTGCACTGCTGCCTGCTCCGGAAGTGTCTCTGCCCCTCTTCGTCTTCAGCTCCAAATCATCCTCAGCCCTCTGAGCATCACTGACAATCTGCTCGAAGGTCGCCTCGCGGTCGCTCCTAGTCAAGGACTTGACCGCCATGACTAAGCCCTTGCGGAACTTCCGCGCCTTTGCTGCCTCTGACAACCCCTCAACAAATCTGCCCAGACGACAGAACTCCGCTGCATACTCATCCACTAGCATACTCCCCTGGACGAGCGCCTCGAACTGACTCTCTAAGGCACTGAGAGCCACGTCCGGGAAGAACTTCTCCTTGAAAAGCTTCTTGAAAGCCTCCCAAGTCAATCCCGGAGCTGCTATCCGCGTATCCGTGCGGAACCAAGTAAGGGCAAGGTCGAACATCTGGCTGCCCGCTGCCTCTATCTGCATGCTGGCTGGGATCATCGCCAGCCGAAAGATGCCCTCTATATGCTCGATCCAGTCGTCGGCGTACAGGATCCCCTCTGTGCCGCGGAACTCCTTAGGCCGCATCCTCTGAAAATCGATGATAGTACCCGGCCTAGGATACTGAGCCTGCTCTGGCTGTGGCTGGATCTGAGCCACTCTGTCGACCGCTGTCAAAGCCACCTGATGAGCATTCTCAATGCCCATCCTCAAAACATCTGCCTGGCGGTGCTGCGCATCCATCATCTCTCGGAAGAATGCGAACAACTGCGTAGCATCTACTGGCGCAGGCGGTGGTGGAGGAGGTACCACCGGGACAACTGGGGTGGCTCTCGGATCAATGGGAGTAAGGGGATCTCCGAGAGAAACTGAAGCTCCCTCAACCGCAGGAGTGGCGAGTGGAGCGGTAGCGGCTGCCGGACGTCGAGCAGGTCGAGAGGTGGCAGACCTCTCGGTGGCAGCTGCTGGGGCGGTGCGCTGAGATCTAGTCTTCGGAGGCATCCTGAACACAGATCAAAAGAAGTCAATATAGTGCAAGAAACGATAACATCAATGAAGGACAATAATATTGCAAAAGAAAATAATTTCAGAAAAATTAAAGATAGCAAAAGGAAGTAGGAAGGGTCCTAGTTGTGATTGAGCACACTCTCTCTCAGCCTATATCCTATAGCAGGTAAACTAAAAAGCAGACCTGCATGGGCCACCACCAAAAATGTGTCACGACCCGCACCCGAAAATCGGGCATGAGCCGTGGGTACGTCCAGCCTACGCCGCAGAATCGGCGGTAGAACGCTGTAAAGGTCCGTTCTAGGTCCACCATATCTATCTATATCTCACTGAAAAATCCGGCATGACCTCTCCAAAAGGAGGGCAAAACCACGCAATATATATATATATCAATGATCTCAATCACAAAATCTAGAGGAAGAATATAAGCACGATATGATATAAACAAGGAAACAGAACCAAGAGAGCAAGACAATCCAAATAATACAGTCCAAGTCTACAAATAGCTACAACATCTCAAGCAACAAAAGAATAAGTACAGTCATCCAAAATACAAACTACTGGAAATAACCCAGGAAACCCACCTAGCTAACTAGGGTGCTATCGGCGTCTCCTCGGCGCACTCCTCCTCGGGGTCACAACAGTCGTCAATACCAGGCCCGTAGAACGTAGGGCAATAGTCCTCAGGATCCTCTGGAAAAAATATGCCCAGTCAGGACTGGAGCAAAGTACATAACTCTGAAAGCAACTCCAAATGCATGGTAAGGTGTATATGACGAGCAATAGAAAAGTAATCAAGATGCACAGGAAATAAATATATGCTGGAGCACAATAAGTAGCTGCAATATAAACTGGAGAACAATACAAGTAGTAGAAAAGTAACTGCAGATGAGAAACATGAATACTAGCTAAGTGCCTTGAGCACAAGTTCGTTATATGATCGGCTTAGGTTGCACATGAAGAACACTACGATAACTCCGTTATGCGTGAGTTGCATAACCGACATACACATGAATACTGTTTTGGCTTTGATCATATAACCAACTCCTACTCCCCTCCCCCACTAATACCATTGGATCCAACCACAACACGCTACGTACATGATAATAGCTCGCGCACACGAAGGCGAGAGCACAAGAAGCACATGATAGCACATGATAATCAATACCCGAAGCACATGATGAAATACACGTGATAGAGTACCCGCTGAACACGGTAAGGGGGATAGCACCTCATGACGGGATCCACTAGTACCAGCTCGTGTAATAAAGTGTCAGAATCAAGTATTACAGTTCTAGAACAGGTGATATAAACGCTATCATGAAATGGAAACTATCAGAGGTAGGTACTCGCCTGATGTCCTGAGCAACTGATGAGGATCGAGGTCCAGACCGGTATCGCAAGGACCTAATGCGAAAAGCAAGGATTAAACAGAGTTCTAAGCATTTAAACTGATATAAAATAATTAAAAACAGGCTTCTAGGGCTATTCTAGGTCGAACGGGTCAAACCGGTGAAATTCGGGTCAAAAAGTCAACCCGGGGTCCAAAAAGTCAACTCTAGGTCAAAACTAGGTCAAACGTTGACTTTTACGGTCAACGGGGACAATTATGGTCAAAGCTAGGTCAAACTAGGGTGCCCCTGAAATTCTAGGTCAAACCGAGCTCATTAAGCTACTAAACTCACAAACTCGCCTAATCGAGATACCGGGATACCCTCGGTATCCGATACCTCGCCCTAGGCCACGTGCCCCGCCTAAACCCGCTAAAACCTATGCTAGCACGCGTAATTATATATATATAAACATATAAAAATCACTCCCAAGCATTTCCTAGGCTAATGCTCAAATACCCCGCTCGAAACTCAATACCTTGAATATCTCAAGGTATCGAGATACCTCGGTAACTCAAGGTATTGGGGTTTCGCTCTAAAGCCCTCTAACTAGCTATCTAGCTATTAATTATGCACCTAGTTATTAATCTAGGCTAGGTAATATAGATACCTATCATATTTATATATATCTAAATAGGTATCTACCTATATACATATATATCCACACATATATACCCATTACCCATTACCTTACCCAACTCTTAAAATATACATATATACCTATCAAGATATCTATCTATCTATCTAATCTATCTAATACTCTATCTATCTATTAATCTAGCATATATATCTATCAATCTATCCAACTACCTATCTATCTTATCCTTAACTTATCTATCAACTAATAGCTATCTAGCTATCTAACTATCTATTCATCTTATTATCTATCTATCTATCTTTATATATATATAGATCTATATCTCTAATATCTAGATCTATCTAACTAATACTCTAACTATTATCTATTTCCTATCCCTCGCCAACACCCCTCGCTACTAGCCTCGCTGCTGCCTAGAGCTTGCTGCTGCTGCTGCTTGTGCTGATCCTGCTGCTGCTGCTCTTGCTACTGCTGCTGCTAGCTTCATATGGCTGCTGCTGCTGCCCCATGTTGCTGCTGCTGTTGGGGGCAGCAGCTGCTGCTGCTGTGCAGTGGCTGGAACCCCCCCCCTTCCAACTCACATACACACACACACACATCCATAAACATACATATATATATATCACTCTATATATATATATACACACACACATAACTATATATATAACTACTAGATAGATATATATATACACACTCTAAACACTCTCTAACACACACACCTACACTCTCACAAACACACTAATACACACACTCACACACTAATACACACACACACATAAATATATATACATAGCTACATATATATATACACTTGATACATATATATATATATATCTATATATCTACACACACTCTCAACTATATATATATACACACATACGAATACATATACATATACACACAAGCACACTTACACATATACATATATATATATACACATAGACATATACATATACAAGTACATAAATATAAATACACACATATATATATAAATATATATACATAAACACACATACATATATATAAATAAATATATATATAGACACATATCAATACAAACACAACCACGCACACAACACTCAAACCACACGCCCTACTCACGCCCAACGACCCCGACACTCACCAATACCCTAAAATATATAAAATATAGCCCGAAAACTCTAGCACACACTCCCCGATACTAACCCAACGCGCGTACAAGCCCGAAACGAGGAAACCAAGTCGAAATGGCCGTTCGGTCATTTCGACGAACACGTGGTGCGCGGCTCAGAAAACCTCCTGAAACGCACACCAAACGAACTCGGAATCGGCCCAAAATTTACCTACGCGCTTTACACGATGTCTAGATCCTAGAAAATATGCCCCCACGTCGATTCTAGGCCCGTGGCGGAAACGCACACGCACTTAGAATCAGCGACGACGAAAAGCCCTAATTTTGCCCGAAACGCCCGTTTCTCCGCGACACGGCTTCCCGTGTCCGAACAGAGACACGCACTCACCCTCTAGACACCCGACAACGTCTACCTAGGTCCATCTAACCTAGGGCATCACCCAAAATTGGGCCAAATTCGGATTCCACCCGAATTCGACACAAAACCTAATGTCAAAGTCTCTAAACTCACCCAAACTAGTTCCAACTTCCTCCTACGGGTAGGGTTAGGGTCTAGGAGGGTTCTACAACACTAATTACACTACAAAAAAATAATTAGGAAGGGAAAAGTTAGGTTTTACCTCTTGGGAGTTGGAATCCCAAGACCAAAGTCTCCGATCTACTCCAAATCACCTCCCTCAAGCTCCAAGCCACCAATTCTAGCTCTCACACTAGATCTAAGCTCCTCACACCTAGGTTAGAGAAAATGCAAGGTGAGGGTTAGCTTAAGGAAGAAGGAATGAAAGAAAAAAAGAAGAAAAGTGGAAGAAAACTTACTTTGGAGGAAGAAGGAGAAGAAAGAAGAAGTGGAGAAGAAGAAGAAGAAGTGAAGAAGAAGAAGAAGAAGAAGAAGAAGAAGAAGAAGTGGAAGAAGTGGAATGCAAGGAGGGGGCTGCTGCTGGAATTCCACGGGTGGGGGTAGGTAGGGCCGGCCTTGGGTAATTAAAGAGGGTTCCACTAAGTCCAAATGACCAAAATGCCCTCCCGTAACTCGGTTTTGGGTTTCGGGTCTCCAAATGCACTCAAACTAGCTCCAAATCTCTCCAACTAACCTCCTAAAAATAAAATAATAAATCTAAGCCCCAAAATAATTCTCACAAGGGTGTGGGCTGGGTCGGACATGGGTCCACTAGGGTCTGACATGGGTCCAGGCTAGCCAAAACCCTAAAACAATAAAAATAAAAATAAGACAAGCACTAATTAATTATAAATATAAATAATTAAATACAATACACTATTTATCAAATAAAAAAAATATACCCTATTTTCTAGAATTGGGTAGTGATAATTTGATATCTTCTGAACCTGATGGTAACGTTTATTTCAGAAATCGGAAGACTACCTGCAAATCTCGCTGATACCAAAGCAACAGTTGGAGTCAGAACCCCAGGCAAGTGTACATTGCCATACTTGCAGCATTTGTTTATACTATTCTCTTGATTTATTACTGTAAAATCTCTGTTCAACCTAGGACCGTGTGACATTACTTAGAGTACAAATATTATTCGGGTGTCAACACCGTACGCGGAGTTGTGTAACGTCACCTAGACATGGATATCGAGACCCTATATATTCTCGTGCTTGTAATATCAAGTACGTCATACCACAGGACACCTGACACTATTCATGAGACAGAATCTTCCTGAGATATTCATGGTGATTCTGTATAGGTTACATGATTCATGATATAGATATTGCATGTGCTTAGCTATCATTATGACTTGCTGCATCAGATATAATCTTGCGTGACATGGACATGAGACATGTGATTACATTGGGTGGGGAGAGACACACAGGCTACAGGCTGATTTTATATATAAATTTATTAAGGTGCCATAGGCCCACTACATAGTAAATTACATAGTAAAATACATAGTATATCTGCTACAGCTCCCCGACATAGAGCTTATAGTAGTCTCAGCCTAAGTCTAGTGATGCTCTCACTTGCATTTCACATAGCTGGTTACCTAGTTTACCCTATTGATTCATTTATTATTGTACTGCATTATTTTTGGCATGAGTTATTTTGTACCTTGCTATGTCCCCTGAGGACCTGGATCCGGATTATGTCCCCAGGTTTAGCAGAAGAGATCTATCCCGAGGTATACGGGACATGAGCATTAGCAGGAGCAGAAGTAGGAACAGGAGCAGGCACTGGAGCAGTACCAGAACCAGAAGACGAGTGATCGCCGATGATTTCTCCTGAGTATATGCTTTATCCATACTCAGTATTTGCTGTTGTTATCTTTATTCTTGTATCTTGATTATTGTATCAGACTCATTATCGGTTTGTTCCCCGAGTAATGTTTTATCGAGATTTGATATTGCTTTACACTCTGTTATTTATGTATTCATTTCTGTGGATGAGATTAGTATATTAGACCCTTATTGTTGTATTACAGCTTAAGTACACCCTGATGGGTCTATTAAATTGGGTTTGCCCATCGGTGTGTGCTGCTGGCCATTGCTACGTGTCTAGTCCCTCGATATTTTGGGACTGGGGCGTGACATATATCAAGATAAAAATGTAATAGACTTGGAATGTATGCTTGTCAAACCAACTTGTGAATGATTACACTGTTGCATGCTAGTTCACTTAGAATGTTCTTTCATCGTGTTTCAATTCTAGTTAGAACATATTTTTCTATTATTATGCTATGTATAGAACATAATTTACTATGCAATAGACTGAATCAGGAAGACTATGCAAATCAGATCATGCCATGTAACTTTTCTCGTGCTTGTATTATCTTGAATTGCTTTGTTTGATAACTTAGTTTTAGACGTCGCTTGGTCACGGACAACTTGTGCACAAGGATTCATGGTTCCTGCGGATGATTGTTGGGGCACTGGCACCATTCTGATCCAGACAAAACTTCGTGATAGTCTCGTGTTCGGACGGGATGGCATGTAACACTTCGTGTTCCTGTCGTTGCATCCCATTCTCGCCCAAGACTAATTTGCCCACTATGGCATCATGCCAGTGACCACCTCATATATTTAAACTGTGCAAGCTAACTATATCTTCGTGGCAGGGAAGATCATGGTAAGTTTTGTGCAGGTGGTTCAGACGGGTATGTAAAGTCACCAAATTGTGGCATGATATTTCAGTAAATTTCTATATCTATTTCATGCTTGTAACATGAACTAAGACAAGATAGAAAGATCAAATAATAACTTGCATGCTTCACATAAATAATGTGTTGATTGGTATAGTTGGGTTAGCTCGCCCTCACCAGTGCATTTCGATGTACTGACCCTCGTTGCAACAGGTTCTCCGCGTCAAGGCAATCCTACAAAGAGTTAAGGCGACTTCCTAATCCAGTCCACCTATCGGTTCATCATGTTCATGCCCTTTTGAAGCGTGTTCTACTTTTGGAGCTCGTATACCTTATGCAGCTCCGTGGCAAGGCGATAGCTTCGCCAAAAGATATCTATTATCTTTTAAAGTTTTAGTAAAATGATGTAATGTATCGGATGACTATCTCATTTTGCATCCGTATTTGTAATCCGTGCGACAACATTTTGTACATGTTCAATAGTTTGTAAATGATGTCCATTATCAATAAAGAAAACTTTTCCTTGTTTACATATTATGTTCAATTATCTGCGTACTCTGAATATTTGCTCGTTATATCAAATACCATGGCCTTGTACATTATGCAACTTAGGCATGCACGATATCACATCCGGGGGACGACTATCGATTCTCCGAAATTGGGACATGACAGTTGCAACGCGTACACGGCCTCGAAGCGGCGACGGGAGGATCGTGTCGCTGTCGTTGTCGCTCATCGGGGGCGCTGAGACCCGGCTACGATGTGTACCCGACCTTGAAGGCGACGGTGCTCGGGCCGGTCGCGACGGAGCTGTTCTTCGCGGGAAAGATCGAGGTGGCCGTGATCGGGGTGATCGAGACGAAGGGGAGTGGGAAGGGGCGGAGGGGCCGTCGGCCGGATCCGTGAGGAGGATCGCGGAGGGCCCAGATCGGGGTGATCGGGACTAAGGGGTGTAGGAAGGGGCGGAGGGGTCGTTGGCTGGATCTTGGGGGGAGGAGGGGCTGAGGGACCGTCGACCGGATCAGGGCAGAGGAGCCGTCGGCCATCGGGGGCTTGAATTTGGGAAAGAGAGAGGACCCCTTGGTCTCCGCCGCCTACGACTTCCTCTCCACCCACGGTTTCATCAACTTCGGCATCACCAAACCCCTCCGCCTCGTCGAAGCGGACAGAAACATAAGCTTTGTCGCGGTAGAACTCGACGACAGCGTCGTCACCGGCACCCATTCCAACCTGCTCGCGGTCCTAGCACGACAGATTGGAGAGTTTAATTAATAATGATAAATTGTTAATGATAATTGTTAAAAAAGCAGATATAAATAATAATTGTTAAAAAATAATAATTGTTTAAAAAAATTGTGTTTAGAGATAAATAATAATAATAATAATAATAATACTTAAATTAAAAATTAATTATATTTTGTAAATAATTACATCATTAAAATTAAAATTAAAATTCAAATCCAACCAAACATTTTTATCTCCTACTAAGTTTACCAAATCCATCTTTTCCTACATTTTCTATGCTTCAAAATCAAAATCCAACTTTTTTTACATTTACGATTTACCAAATATACCTAATATGATCTCCTTTCCTTTTAAACTCAAATCTCTTTCCAAACAATATAATTTTAGTGAAATGGACAATGTCATGTAAACTTATGATTAGGCCAATTTAGGACCAACAAGAATTAAAACAGCATTCGAATACCATAAGTTGGGCAGTTGGGCATGTGAGGTAGGTAAAGACGGATACCATAAGGCATTGTTCGAATGTAGGGACCAAGCAACCAAGCAAATTTTAAAAAAAAAATTGTATAATCTTTCAAATTTTTGAAATATATAATGTATCAGTACTCTTCTTCTAGACTTTTGTGAAAATATATAAAAATCTTTTGACTTATTTTCCACTTTATTTATCATATTAAGGGTACATTTTACAGTTTTTCATAATGTACAAACCATTCCCTCCTTCTCCTCTCCCCTCTTCTCCTCACTTTCGACGAAATCCGTCTGGAATTGACGATCAACTACTTTGATCAATTTTTTTTGACTAAAATGTCCCTTCCATTGTCTTCTTCTTTCCTCTCACATCTCTCCACTCCTCCTCCACCCCCCGCGGGTAGGCCGCCACCGCCGTCGCTCCCCCTACCCCGCGCTCCCCGCCACCGCCGCCTCTCCCCCCTTCCCCTTCCCCGCTCCCCCTCTTGCCCGCCCCCGCTCACCCGCAACAACAATAGCAATAACAGCCGCGACGAGCAGCAGCCGCGATGCGCGAACAACGACGACGAGCTACGACGACAACAGCGCGGAGGCAAGCGAGCAGCTGCGGCGGCAATCAGCTGTTGTTGTTGTGGGTGTTGGCTGGGGGGGATCGGGGACAGGGAAGGGGGCCGGTTGCGGGAAGGGGAGGGGGAGCGAGCAACGGGGAGCGAGCGGCGGGGAGCGGGGGGGGGGGATATCACTCCCCAGTCCCAAAATATCGAGGGACTGGACACATGGCAACGGCCAGCAGCACGCACCGATGGACAACCCAATTGAATGGATCCATCAGGGCATGCTTAAGTTGTAGTCTAACAGTAAATAGAATAATTGTTACAAGTCACAGACTATTCTAATCTCATCCACAACAGATAATCACAGATTAAATGCCAGAATAATGCAAATAGAATAAACTAACAAATCTCAATAAAGTGTCTCGGGGAACAACCCGAGAATATGTCTGGTACATAAATGCAAATAGACAGGAAATAAATCAACTGGAAATAGAAATACTGAGTATATGAAGTCGGTACTCAGGAGAAGTCTTCTGCCACGATCTCGTCCTCGGGTACTGGTATTGTTCCGTGAAGTGCTCATGTTCCGTATACCTCTGGATAAACCTCGTCTGCTAATCCTGGGGACATAATCCGGATCCAGGTCCTCAGGGGACATAGCAAGGTACAAGAAAGCTTATGCCAAAATAAATACAGTGCAGCAATAAATGAAACAATAGGGTAAACTATATAACCATCTATGTAAAATGCAAGTTGAGAGCATCACTAGAACTTAGGCTGATACCCCTACAAGCTCTATGAGCCGGTAGCAGTGTTTACTATATGTTTTACTATGTGTTTACTATGGATTATATATATATATGAAATCAGCCTGTAGCCTGTGAGTCTCTCTCCACCCAATGTAATCACACGTCTCATGTCCATGACATGCAAGATCAATACTAATGCAGCAAGTCATATAATATCTATGAATATAATGTCTATGTCATAAACCTGTATCCTATACAGAATCACCCCGAATATTTCAAGATGATTCTGTCTCATGAATAGTGTCAAGTGTCCTGGGTTATGATGTACTTGATAAGACAAGTACGAGAATACATAGGGTCTCGATATCCATGTCTATGTGACGTTACACAACTCCGCGTACGGGGTTGGCACCCGACTATAATCGGACGCTAAGCATGACACACGGCCCTAGGGTTGAGCATATTCAATAGTTATAATGTATATATTCAAAGGAATAATTTAACAACAACTGCAAGTTTGGCAAGGTACACTTGCCTGTGGTTCCGGCTCCAATTGTGGCTCTGACTTCAGCGGAATTTGCAAGCAGTACTCCGGTTGCTGAAATAAACATCACCATTAGATTCAGAAAATATTAATCAGCTAGAAACGCCTGTCCTTGAGTCCAATTTGGAGACAAGGGCAAAAATGGTAATTTTGGGTCAAAATGGGGTCCACATGCGGGCCCGCTTTGCACCGAAAAATGTGTCAGGGACAAAGGTCTCCAAATTTGCCAAACTTAGTGTCAACAGGTCAGGAACGATGATACGAACCCAACGGAACTTCCAGAATTGGATTCCGATGAGCCGATCACAAAATCGTCCGTCAAGTGGAGCCTGTGGGGCCCACGACACGCGATTTCGTCATCGTTCTCAGAATCAAACCAAACTTGGCTCACAGGACCAGTGTATTGCTACGGGTCCGATGGCGCAAGTTTCGTTTCGATCCGACGTGTGTACACAAAGTTACAGCGAGATTCAGAAAGGACGGATACGGGGCGGTGTCCGCGGATACGCGTTGATTCCGGTGTGCACGTACACCCGAATCGACTTCTGCAAAATCCCACACGTCCGTATCAACGATGCGCACGTATCTGTAAAGACCGCACGCGACCAAGTCATCCCGTTTGGCGGGGCGTACCCAGTTTCGGGGTGAATCAGGGCGTTATTTTTCCTGTTTTTGGATCGCGGTTCACGATCGCCACAGGACACGATGCCCCGAGCGGGTTGTACGGACACCGAGAGGGTCACGCAGGGTCCGTGATGCAATAGACGAAATCGAAAACGGGTAAACGAGCAGGGAGATACGTGTACCTGAACAGGGTCCGAAAAACCCAAAATATTCCGTGTCCGACACGTGTCCGACACACACGTGTCTAGGGTTAGGGTTTCTGGGTTGCTGCCGGAGCTCCGGCGGCTCGGAGGCACTTTGGCCGGAGGCGGACCGGAGGGGCGGCGCTGGCGACGCAGGGCGGAGGCGGCGGCACGCGGCAGGCGGCCGGAGGCGGGCGACGCTGGGCGCGGGAGGCCGGACCAGAGGGAGCTGGGGCGATGTCGGGGGGAGAAGAAGGAGGAAGGGGGAGGAGATGGCGGCCGGGGCGCCGCACGGCGAGGAGGCGGCTGTGCGGCGAGGGGAGCGGTAGCGGCGAGCTGGCTAGGGCAGCCGGAGGGAGGACTTCGGAGGGGATTCGGGGCCGGAGAAGAGGGGTGATGGGGTTTAAATAGGCAGGAGGGGGTGGTCGTGGCACCGTGCGGAGCGGAGGAGAGGGCCGACGTGGCCGCGGGGTGCGGGGCACGCGGCCGGGCGAGGCGCCGCGTGGCCGGGCGGCGCTGGAAGCGGGCGGCTGACCGGGTCTCGCGGGGACGTGGGGGGAGAAGGGTCACACGGGTCGGGCGGGCGGCGGGTTCGGGTCTGGCAGACCCGGCCCGACCCGTTAGACGAAGCGGGTTTGGGCTTTGCGGGTTCGGGTCACGGGTTGGACCCGGATCTGACCCGCAGCTAATGGGTTTGGGTTGGGCTCGGGTTAATTAAATAATTAAATAATTAAATAAATAAATAAATAAGTAATAAGTAAATAAATAGTTTTTAGGTGTTATAAATTAGGTCCGGGGCCCAATAAATTCTCAGAAAATTATCCTAAGTCCAGTTTTTCATTTTACACCCAAAATATTATTTTCATAATATTTTAATATATTTTAAAAATATTTAATTTTATTTAAATGCCAAAAACACCTTGTTTTTAATTAGCAAAAATTCCCGAAAAATCCTAGAAAATTCTGAAAAATCCAGTTTTAAAAATCTTGAAAAATCAGGGGGTTTACAATCTACCCCCTTAAGAGGATTGCGTCCTCGCAATCAAAGAATAACTGGTCAATAGATATGACACGGTTGCAAGTACTGTTTGAAACACATCATAAGACACTTAGGGAAAATGCCGTTTCCCTAAGAATGAAGGTTATGCACCTTCCAGAGTAAAAACAATCTAGTTAAAGCAAGAGAACTATAACTTTTAGGAAAACCAGATTATTATTAACAAGTTGCAATTTACTAGGTTGGGGCTAAGGTCACGAACCAATAGGCACGAGCTAAACAATACTAGAAACGGTATCTACAAATCACTTACGCGCATTAGCTACTCCAAGAGTCTGCGCGTCCTCCACGGTCATCACATAGGCTTGTCCGCGTCCTTGTGGTGGATTTCTCTGCTGCTGTTGGGCCTGCTGGAAGAGTGCTGCTTGTGGTGCCAAGGGTGGCCTTGGTTGATACCCTCCTGGTACCAGTAGGGCTTGCCTGTTTGTTATTAGTGCTCTCTCTCGATGATAAGGACAATCCTTGGCTAAGTGTTGATTGGTTCCGCAAATCAAGCATAATCCTAACTTGCGTCTGCAGTCCCTCTCAATATGTCCTACCTTGCCACAGTATTGACATGTAGATAATATCTGCGGAGAGGATTTGGTGGCTGGTATATGTGAGGTCTCTTTACAGCTTCTTCTTGTGGTGTTTTGGCTGATGTGGAAGACCGTTTCAGACTGGTCTCTCTCCTGGTGACGCGTTCCATGCGTCGGGCTGCAGCGAGAACGTCCAAGTAAGAGGTAGGTGCGACGGATCCGATGAGTCTCTGTAGATGAAGTTTAGTCCGTCGAAGAATTTCTCGGCCTTCTCTTCCTCTGTCGGGATCAGGGTTGGGGCGAATCGGCTCAGACGAATGAATTCCGTGTTGTATTCTTCCACCGTCATAGCATCCTGAGTGAGGCGATTGAACTTGTCCCGAAGTTCTGATCGAGCGATGGCTGGAATGTACATCTCCTGGAAGAGTCTGGAGAACTCCTCCCAAGTAACTCGGTCTGGTCCGAGCCGTGTCTCCTCAGATAGCCACCAGTGATGAGCATTATCTGTCAATTGCATTCTGACGGCAGTCATCCAACGTTCCCGTGGAAGCTCAGCTGCTTCTAGTTGATACCGAATGTTGGTGAGCCATTCATGAACTTCTGTGGGCTCTTCCTTGCCAGAAAAAGTGCGGGGCTTCAGTTGGCGAAAGTCAGTGATAGAGCCCGTCGATGGCCGTCGAGCTGGTAGGTTGGCCTGCTCCAGTGCAGTTACGATGCTGCTCCTCAAGAAATCAGCCTCACGACGCTGAGCCTCGTGTTGGACTTGTTGCTGGGTTTGTATCATCGCGTAGATCAGTTGGAATATCTGTTGCCCGTCAATCGGCTGTCCTGGTGGGAGTACGGGCATTGGTGGGACAAACTGCGGCGGAGGTGGGATGTCATCACGCCGGAATCTGGAGGTAGGTTGACCTGCCTGCTGGCTCTGTTGAGTTGATGGAACTCCACCGACTGGGGTCACTTCGTCGTCATAGGTGACACCTGTAGCTTATGGTGTTCTTGCGGGAGTCTCGTTACACTCTTGTGGGTCCATTTCCCTGCATCCAAAATAAACAATAAGAGGCGCACAGGAATCAAGGCAGGATGCAAGTCAAGAATTAAATTCGAATCCGATATAGATATCAAAAATGTTTCAAGCAAGTGGATAAGATCCTAAAAAAACTTATCCTATTCTTACTGCAGGCTTGTTCGGTCCCTAAGTTGAAACCGAACAATTTAGTCGTAGACCTGCATGGGCCACCACAAAAACCCTGTCATGCCCCAGTCCCAAAATATCGAGGGACTGGACACGTGGCAATGGCCAGCAGCACGCACCGATGGGCAACCCAATTGAATGGATCCATCAGGGCATGCTTAAGCTGTAGTCTAACAGTAAATAGAACAATTGTTACAAGTCACAGACTATTCTAATCTCATCCACAACAGATAATCACAGATTAAATGCCAGAATAATGCAAATAGAATAAACTAACAAATCTCAATAAAGTGTCTCGGGAAACAACCCGAGAATATGTCTGGTACATCAATGCAAATAGACAGGAAATAAATCAACTGGAAATAGAAATACTGAGTATATGAAGCCGGTACTCAGGAGAAGTCTTCTGCCACGATCTCGTCCTCAGGTACTGGTACTGTTTCGTGAAGTGCTCCTGTTCCGTATACCTCTGGATAAACCTCGTCTGCTAATCCTGGGGACATAATCCGGATCCAGGTCCTCAGGGGACATAGCAAGGTACAAGAAAGCTCATGCCAAAATAAATGCAGTGCAGCAATAAATGAAACAATAGGGTAAACTATATAACCATCTATGTGAAATGCAAGTTGAGAGCATCACTAGAACTTAGGCTGATACCCCTACAAGCTCTGTGAGCCGGTAGCAGTGTTTACTATATGTTTTACTATGTGTTTACTATGGATTATATATATATATATATATATATGAAATCAGCCTGTAGCCTGTGAGTCTCTCCCCACCTAATGTAATCACACGTTTCATGTCCATGACACGCAAGATCAATACTAATGCAGCAAGTCATATAATGTCTATGAATATAATGTCTATGTCATAAACCTGTATCCTATACAGAATCACCCCGAATATTTTAAGACGATTCTGTCTCATGAATAGTGTCAAGTGTCCTGGGTTATGATGTACTTGATAAGACAAGTACGAGAATACATAGGGTCTCGATATCCATGTCTATGTGACGTTACACAACTCCGCGTACGGGATTGACACCCGACTATAATCGGACGCTAAGCACGACACACGGCCCTAGGGTTGAGCATGTTCAATAATTATAATGTATATATTCAAAGGAATAATTTAACAACAACTGCAAGTTTGGCAAGGTACACTTGCCTGTGGTTCCGGCTCCAATTGTGGCTCTGACTTCAGCGGAATTTACAAGCAGTACTCCGGTTGCTGAAATAAATATCACCATTAGATTCAGAAAATATCAATCAGCTAGAAACGCCTGTCCTTGAGTCCAATTTGGAGACAAGGACAAAAATGACAATTTCGGGTCAAAACGGGGTCCACATGTGGGCCCGCTTTACACCGAAAAATATGTCAGGGACAAAGGTCTCCAAATTTGCCAAACCTAGTGTCAACAGGTTAGGAACGATGATACGAACCCAACGGAACTTCCAGAATTGGATTCCGATGAGCCGATCACAAAATCGCCCGTCAAGTGGAGCCTGTGGGGCCCACGACACGCGATTTTGTCAACGTTCTCAGAATCGAACCAAACTTGGTTCACATAACCAGCATATTGCTACGGGTCCGATGGCACAAGTTTCGTTTCGATCCGACGTGTGTACACAAAGTTACAGTGAGATTCAGAAAGGACGGATACAGGGCGGTGTCCGCGGATACGCGTTGATTCCGGTGTGCACGCACACCCGAATCGACTTCTGCGAAATCCCACACGACCGTATCAACGATGCGCACATATCTGTGAAGACCACACGCGACCAAGTCGTCCCGTTTGGCGGGGCGTACCCAGTTCCGGGGTGAATCAGGACGTTATTTTTCCTGTTTTTGGATCGCGGTTCGCGATCGCCACAGGACACGATGCCCCGAGCGGGTTGCACGGGCACCGAGAGGGTCACGCAGGGTCCGAGATGCAATAGACGGAATCGAAAACGGGTAAACGAGCAGGGAGATACGTGTACCTGAACAGGGTCCGAAAAACCCGAAATATTCCGTGTCCGACACACACGTGTCTAGGGTTAGGGTTTCTGGGTTGCTGCCGGAGCTCCGGCGGCTCGGGGGCACTACGGCCGGAGGCGGACCGGAGGGGCGGCACTGGCGACGCCGGGCGGAGGCGGCGGCACGCGGCCGGAGGCGGGCGGCGCTGGGCGCGGGAGGCCGGGCCAGAGGGAGCTGGGGCGCTGTCGGGGGGAGAAGGAGGAGGAAGGGGGAGGAGATGGCGGTCGGGGCGGCGCACGGCGGGGAGGCGGCTGTGCGGTGAGGGGAGCGGTGGCGGCGAGCTGGCTAGGGCGGCCGGAGGGAGGAGTTCGGAGGGGATTCGGGGGCCGGAGAAGAGGGGTGATGGGGTTTAAATAGGCGAGAGGGGGTGGTCGTGGCACCGGGCGGAGCGGAGGAGAGGGCCGACGTGGCCGCGGGGTGCGGGGCGCGCGGCCGGGCGAGGCGCCGCATGGCCGGGCGGGACGGCGCTGGAAGCGGGCGGCTGACCGGGTCTCGCGGGGACGTGGGGGGAGAAGGGTCACACGGGTCGGGCGGTCGGCGGGTTCGGGTCTGGCAGACCCGGCCCGACCCGTTAGACGAAGCGGGTTTGGGCTTTGCGGGTACGGGTCGCGGGTTGGACCCGGATCCGACCCGCAGCTAATGGGTTTGGGTTGGGCTCGGGTTAATTAAATAAATAAATAAATAAGTAATAAGTAAATAAATAGTTTTTAGGTGTTATAAATTAGGTCCGGGGCCCAATAAATTCTCAGAAAATTACCCTAAGTCCAGTTTTTCATTTTACACCCAAAATATTATTTTCATAATATTTTAATATATTTTAAAAATATTTAATTTTATTTAAATGCCAAAAATACCTTGTTTTTAATTAGCAAAAATTTCCGAAAAATCCCAGAAAATTCTGAAAAATCCAGTTTTAAATATCTTGAAAAATCAGGGGGTTTACAGGGGAGGAGGAGAGGGGGTGAGAGGAAAGAGGAAGATACAATAAGAGATATATTTTGGTAAAAAAAAAAAATTGTCAAAACAGTTGACCGTCAATTTCAGACGAATTTCGACAAATGTGGAGTATCTTGTACATTATAGAAAAATTGTGGAATACACCCTTAAATATTATAAATTAAATGGAGGATAAGTAAAAATTTCTCAAATACATACTTATGTTCTTGGATTTCTGGCCATTTAATCACTTAATCCCAACTCTCTCTCTATTTGATTGGTTTGAATTGTGGGTAGGTTAACTCTTGTTTTTTTTTTAAGAAAAAATTATCTTCAACGTTAATTAGTGATCATATTTTACTTTTAAACCACTAAATTTAAGCTTACCACCGTGTAGATGCGCTAGTGATTTCCAATCATGGAACCTCACTCACTAAAAGTTTGAACTGAGATTGGCTAGTTTTTTGGTTATTTAGTTTTAGGATCTCGTATAATATATAAATTTTATATTTAGATTTTTATATTATTGAGAAGAGGATATGAATTTTGTTCTAATGGTTGACTTGGACTGACCATCAAAAATGAAAATCTAAACATAAATTTCGAATATTATACGAGACTCTAAAACTAAAGAATTATTTTTAAAGTATTATGGAGATCTAACCGACATCTAACGGTCAGCGAAAATAACCGTCAGGACGAAACCCAAATCCTTTTCTGAAAACAGAAAATTTACTGTAGCGAAATAAATTTATATTAAATTTATCTAAACGAAATAAGTTTGAAAAATTTGAAAAAAAAGTCAGGCTCCGCCAACAGTGTTGGCGGAAAACACAACCGCTGTACACGTAAGCAGCAAAAAATTTTTTTTTTTAAAAAAAGGTGGGCCTCACGGCCAATTTCCGCCAACAGAGTTGGCTGAAATTGGGGGGGGGGGGGGGGGGGGGGGGGCAATTTCAGCCAACTCTGTTGGCGGAATTGGCCCTGGGGCCCACTTAATTTTTATTTTTTTTGTTTGGTTTGGTTTGGTTTTTTTTCTTTCTTTGGTTTGGTTTTTTTATTGGTTTATTGTAATTAGTTATATTTTTATTTTATTTATTTAGTTTAGTTTAGTTTTGTAATTAAATTTAAGTAAATTTATTTTAACGAAATAAAATTAAAATAAATTAATTGGAAAGAAATATTATTTTCGGAAAATAAAAAAAAAGTAAATAATGAAGAAGAAACAATTTTGTGTCCTCTAATTTATTTGTGTCCTCTAATTTTTTATTTGTGTCCTCTAATTTATTTGTGTCCTCTAATTTTTGTGTCCTCTAAAGAAGAAAATAAATTATTTTAACTAGTATTTATTTGTGTCCTCTAATTTTTTTGTTTATTTTAATGGTTTAGTTTTTTTTTATATGAAAAAAAAAGACAAAGTAAAGAAGAAAGACAAATATTGAGGAATGATTTTGTTTTGATTTTGGTTTGAAATTGGGTTGGGTCTATGGGTTGGTTTAGTAGTTGGTTTATGTACAACGGCTATTTTACAACGGCTCTTTCAACGGCTCTAATTTTTTTAACGTTCATATCCAACGTTCGTCTAACGATCGGTTCGAAGTTATCTATATAAACGTAGTATTTATTTGATATCAGCATATCAAACATTGCAATCAAAATTTTTATTTCTTTTCATACGAAATTTTTTTCTTTCGACACAGGAGAAGCTCAGTTCAATATACAATCTTTGAAGCCCATTTTCTTGTTGCCATGGATCGAAGTATAACAATACTATGCTCACTTGGTGGTGTACTAAATGGGTTAACTTATGAAGGAGGTTTAGTTGAAGTTCTTTTAATTGATCGAAATATTTCGTTTGATAATTTACGTAATCTAATATTTGAAAAATTTGCTATTGACTGTGAATTTTTATTGGTACATATTTATCTATCTAATTGCATAAATTTAGTTAGTGAGGAGGCATGGAAATTTATTCTTGAAGTTAATATACAATCAACATATATTAATATTTTTGTGACTCCTCCACCACCACCACAAAGAATTAGTAGTGGTCCAAGTTCTTCTCACCAAGTTATTTCATTTACTGAAGAAAAATATAGAGTAGATGATGGTAATACCGACGATGAAAATAGTGATGATTTAATCGAAAATATAGATGATGTACTTGATGATAATGTTGATAGTTTAAATAATTTGTTCATTGGAAGAGAATTTATAAATCGTCATGCATTTAGAAGTTTTATTAGTGATATGGCAATTGCAAAAAAATTTTGTTGCAGGGCTACTAGAAACAATGCCAGTGGAATTGTATATAAATGTAACGTTTCTAGTTGTAATTGGAGAGTGTACGCTAAAGCCATTGGCAACGGAAACATTCGTCATTAGTACGCTAGAAAATGTACATTCTTGTTTAGGTGGACTTATAACGGAAAATCATCCATTAGCGACAACTATATGGGTTAAGAATAAGATTATTGATAAAATTCGTGATAATCAGTCGTATAGTCCATCGCATGTTATAAATGATATCTATAGGGAACACCGGATACATATTAAATATTGTAAAGCTTGGAAAGCTAGAGAAATTGCTCTATCAGAAATAAATGGTAGTTATATTGATGCATATAGTAGTCTTGAAGAGTATGCTTTTACAATCATTGAGACAAATCCAGGTAGCAGATGTTATATAAAGACTACAGAAAATAATAAGTTTCAAAGAATTTTTATTTGTTTCAAGGCATGCATTGATGGTTTTTTAAGGGGATGTTTACCTGTGATTAGTACTGATGCTACATTTCTTTCCTCTAAATTTCAAGGTATTTTATTTATTGCGTGTGCTCATGATCCTAACTATCAATTATATCCAATTGCTTATGCTGTTGCTGAGAGCGAAAACACGGATTCTTAGACTTGGTTTTTAAACGGTTTGAAAACATCTTTTGAAGGTAGTTTTAATACGTGGGATACAATTTCTTTTATATCAGATAAACAGAAAGGATTAATAAATGCCATGCGTGCTACTTTTCCGGAATCACCTCATTTTTATTATATTCAATATTTTAAACAAAATTTAAAACTAGTATGTAGACTGCCTTATTTTTAACGTAAATTAGACTACCTTGCAAGATGTTATAATGAGACAGATGCGAATATTTGCTTTGAAACAATTAAGGCTGAAAATATCGATATTTACAAATGGCTTGTTGGAGTAAATGATAAAACTCGTGTTTTATCACACTGGATAACAGCTTATTCTCCTTGTCCTAGATTAGATATTAACACGTCGAACCTTGCTGAATGCTTCAATAACTGGGTTAAAAACTTACGCGATAAACCAATAACAACACTACTTGATGGTATTCGAGCCAAAACCATAACACTTCAGGACAAAAATCGTCAAAAAGCTGATAATCTTGCAACTGATTATTGTCCGAAGATGTTAAATACTATGGCCAGTATCACAAGAAAAAGATACCAGCTGCAAATATTGAGTATAGTTGGTTATTTGTTTGAAATACTAGATCGTGAAACAAACAAAACATATGTTGTGAACTTAGATGAAAAATATTGTACATGTTTTAAATGGTATCATACTTGTATGCCATGTGTACATGTATGTTATGCTTGTAATTCTAAAAATATTAGCATCGAGAGTTTTTATCCAGGTATTTTTTCCAAAGAAGCATTAAGAAGCGTATATGAGCCGCACCTGGAGCCAATTCCAGTCCCTTACAACATTCAAAGTACATTAGTTATAGGTGACATTGGAGTACCAGATGTACGACGGAAAGCGGGAAGACCAAAGAAGAACCGCATCATGGCGAAGGATCAACCATCAAGAGATCTCCGATGTAGCAACTGTAATGGTTTAGGACACAATCGAAGAAGATGTACTAACCAACCAAGAGAATAAATGCATTGGCATAGATTTTCTTAGAAAAGTTATGTTCATTGATGTAATTTAATTTCTAATACATAAATTTCTCATATAACCTAGCAGTACAAGAATTTCATTCTCTGCCTCTTGCCATCCTGTCATAATTCCTACGAGGCCTTGGCCTAAGACCGAGTCTATTTCTTCTTGCTACTGTATCCTCAAGTCTCTCCCCTGGCAATGGTGCCCATGGGTCAAATTCATCAGCTTCTTGTGTCTGCACCGGCGCTGTTGGAGTCACAGATAACTGAGTAGCTGTATCAAACCGGGGTGCATCAAATATAGAATTGGACATCTGCATGTAATAATCCCAATAGTCAACACCAGGCTGTGAAGTCCCCTCGTCCGCCTCTCGGTCCATCTGTGGGGTACGTGCTTGTGACGTTCCCTTGCCCACCCACTGATAAGTGCCTTGGCCCGCCCACTGAGAAGTGCCATGGCCAGACCACTGGGAAGTGCCCTGGTCAGCCTGTTGGGAAGTGCCCTGGTCAGCCTGTTGGAAAATGTCTTGCTCAGGGACCTCGTCATCTTGTTGAGGCGGGCTATCCATATGCCAAACATGGGGATAGTTTCTACGCGGACGTGGTTGCCGTCGGCTAACTAAGCCTTGAGGATAATCTGGTGGAATATTTAATGGAGGGTTGGGTGGAGTCGGAAATGCTTGCACATCATCCAAAAATGATCTTACTGCTGTGCTTAACGAGTCTCTCACTGGATGATTTTCACATGCTACAATCAAATTTGGAAGCTGAAATATTAAGTAGAATCCAATTAATTCATAATAAAAAACTATGGAAACAAATTTTTTTATCAATAAAATACGTACCTTCTCCATTACATTTTGATACCATTCACGATAACTAGCATCATCAACGGCCCGATGTTGGAATCGCAACTCCTCATATTGGTAGGATCGGTTACTGATAAGAGGAGCTCCCCACCAAGATCTATAGGCTATATCACCTAATGCTACACCATTTAAACAAATATGAGCGTTTAATTTCATATAATCTTAAAAAAATAATTTTGTTCAACTTACCCTCATCTATAGAGTCCATTAGTTGAGACATCTGTACCACGGGCTGTGTCTCCATCCTAGAATTCCACTGTGGAATCATTTTGCTTGCCCTTTTAGTTGCACTCCCTTTACTACGATTTAAACATGGTGGCTCATCGGAAATCTTTTGTTTCACCCAGAATTGTCGCATAACGCGATCAGCTGGATGATACATGATTTCACCGTCGAATATCAGGAAACAACTATAGACACTAAGGTCATAGGCTGTTGTTTGGATTACAGTAGAATTTTGCTCAAGCCGGTACGGACAGTATGTCACCTATTTTATGACAAAAAATTATAAGATAATGGTTATAATGACTTTATAAAATAATAATACAGATATTTTACCTCGTTATACTTCAGTGTGTCAAATTTGACCCGGTATAAAGAGATAGCCGCATGTTCACAGTGTACTGGATCTGCTGCATCCGTAGTCCACCGTAAAGCTGACGGAAAGACACCAACGTCGGTATTAATGCGGGGGACTGGCCTACCAATATGAAAGTGGTCGTAGGACCAAACCTAGAAAATATGACCATATGATATAAGTGCATCTATTTTCAATGTAAATAAAATTAAGTAAAAATTTTCATATGATATAAGTGCACATATTTTCATACCTGTATTAATGTCGCACAACCACTTAGATTTACCTTCGTTGCATTCATGTCTTCAAACTGTACAAAATCTGTCATGGAACTATATAAATATGCCAACACTGACGCTCCCCAAGCGTGGCGCGTAGGTGCGGTCAGGTCTACCAAAAAAGGTAAAAAACGTAAATCAACTAAATTGGATGAGTCTGGAAACAACATTCCGCTTAATAAACCTAGCAAGTAGGCTCTGGTGCAAGCAGTGACCTGAACAAATGATAAAAATATTATATGCGTTAAATTCAATTAAAAATATACTACGTAAATAATAACATAAGTTGCAAAAAAAAACTATACTTACCCGATCCTCATCAACTGAGATAACTTGATCACCAATACGATCTAGGTGCAAAAAGTTATGACGGAGCCACGTAAACGTCACAAGATTTTTACCACGTCTATTACGCGGCACCTCCACACCTAGGTACTTTGTAATCATAATGTCGGCGGAAATTGATTTATCAAATATTATAGGTTCACCCGTAATAGGTAAACCTAAAATATTGGCCACATCAGCTAGAATAATGGTCATCTCTCCGAATGGTAGCTGAAAGGTATTTCGTCCGGGCCACCAACGCTCAACTAAACTGAATATTAGGTCTCTATCGTGTTGCAAAAAATGTATCTTGTCAACATAATAAAAGCCAAATATTTTTAACAGTGCCACCTGGTGGTCGATCAACCTCCAATACCCAAGTCTGTTATCGTGACGCCACGAGGCATGCTCCCGGCACCGTTCATTATTAGTATAATCGTATTGCTATATATGAAAAACATAGACGATGTTATTAGTAGACATGTACAAAATATCATTCATATTTGTTTACACAATTATATTTTATTGTACCTTCCCATAAAATACCAAAGTAGATATATGTTTCGCACGTTGCTGGATTATTAAATCCGTAGTAGGGCCTCCAGGAATACGTCCGTCGTTTTGGCTGTCCATCTGTACAATTATGGTTGTCAAAAAACAAATTTTGGCTGCCCGTAATTTTGCACATTACATAACTTATATTTAAAAAATAAAAACTAACATCAAATATTGCATATACAAATAAAAGTATAAATAAAGAAGAATAGAATAAAGACCTTCAACAATAAGGATTGTTGTGCTCACAAAGACTGCTGTGTCCCCTTACAAATGAGAGAAAATTAAGGCTGCTCAAATTGCTGCTACGTGCTCACAAGGAATGCTGTAAATGATCGTAGTGCACTCTCTTCTTCTTCCTCCTTGCATTCTGTTCTGCTTCCTCCTTCTCTTCTTATAGCTCCCAGCTCGCACCAACTTCTTCTCTGTTGTACTCCTCTCTCTCCTCCCCCACGAGACATGTCCCTTCTTTCTTTCTTTTTTCCCTCACGTCTCTTCTTCTTTTTCCCCACTCACGTCCCTTCTTCTTTTTTCCTCACGTCCCTTCTTCTTTTTTCCCACTCACGTCTCTTCTTCTTTTTCTCCACTCAAGTCTTTTCTTCTTTTTTTCCTGTTAACTCTTGTCTCTCAGTATTGTCTCCTTGTTAAACCAAACCGAGATCCCCTTCCACGTGAACCAATTCCTGAACCAATGTTGGCTGTTGGCTAAAAAATGTTGGCTGTTGGCTAAAAACTAAATCTAAATAAATTAAAATCCAAAACAAAAGTAAATAAAAAAACTAAATAAAAAAATGTTGGCTGTTGGCTAAAAAAACAAAATAAAAAACTAAACCAAATAATAAAACAAAACCAACTAAAAAAAACCAACTAAAAAAAACCAACCAAAACAATCCAAAACAAACCAACCCAAACCACCCCAAAAAACCGTGGGCCCCACACCCCAAAATCCGCCAACTATGTTGGCTGAATTTTGGTGTGGGGCCCACGGATTTTTTTGGATGGTTTGGGTTGGTTTGTTTTGGTTGGTTTAGGGTTTGGTTTGATTATTTATTTTGTTTTATTACTTTATTTTTCATAATAGACATAACATAATTAATTTAAATGTTTCTAATTTTTTTTTGGAGATCGAAACATCATTTTAAATCTGTGGGCCCCCACATCCAATATAAATTTATTTCACTACAGTAAATTTTAAATATTCAAAAATAATATTACCGAAAGTCAAATTTGGAGGTCGAAACATCGTTTTTTGACGATTCTAAAATTTTTCGAAGTCCGTCAAACAGTAAAACAGTTTATCCCGAAGTACTTTTCCATACGGTCATTTTGGCTCAAACTGGAGCTTGTTTCGATCTCCCAGTCAAAAGTTATGATACTTTAAAGTTTTAAAATTTATATTTTTGCCTGTAACATATGCGTCTTGTTTCGAATAAATTTTTTTTCTACATGATTTGTGTTACACTCGTCGAAAACATACAAATCGACTTATTATTTAACAAAAAATGATTTATAAACAAGTAGTTATGGCCGTTCGAAGTCTGCTCGACGGCAGACGTAATAGTCTTACGGCAAATTTTTAATATTATTATTTTTTAGCGTCTGTTAACGACGAAAAAATTTACGATATAAATATAATATTTTTAAATATAAACGTCCAATTCATAATGATATTTTTTTCGTAATTTTTTAAACTTTTATGTTTTAGATGTAATTTATACAAATTTTGATGCTTTGGAAACAAATTTCCGAAAATAATATTTCTAAATATTTCTTTCCAATTAATTTATTTTAATTTTATTTCGTTAAAATAAATTTACTTAACTCTAATTACAAAATTAAATTAAACTAAATAAATAAAACAGAAATATAACTAATTACAATAAACCAACAAAAAAACCTAACCAAAGAAAGTAAAAAAACCAAACCAAACAAAACCAAAAAAAAAAAGTGGGCCCCATGGGCCAATTTCCGCCAACTGAGTTGGCTGAAATTGGCCCCCCCCAATTTCAGCCAACTCCGTTGGCAGAAATTGGCCGTGGGGCCCGCGTTTTTTTTATTTTTATTTTTGTTGCTGTTTTCCGCCAACAGTGTTGGCGGAGCCTGACTTTTTTTCTAATTTTTTCAAACTTGTTTCGGTTAGATAAATTAAATATAAATTTATTTCGCTACAGTAAATTTTCTATTCTGAAAAATATAGAAACCTAAACACAAATTTTAAATATTATACGAGATCTTAAAACGAAATAAACTTAGTGTTTTTTTTAAAAGACAAATAAATATATATATATATATATATATATATATATATATATATATATTGAGATTCCCTTGGTCTGAAAATATTAATGTTCTGAAAATAACCATAGGAACTAAGAACATATTTCTCAATAACTGCGCTCCAAAACCATCTATTGTTGGTCTGAAAATATTTGAACTTTTATTTTAGACGAAGATTTTAGTGTTTTTTGTTTATACTTATATTAATGGCATGACAGATATATGTAGTCTATTAACAACAATTACACAAAGTTGTTCCACTACACAAAAGTAAATCTTAGTAAATCTTTGACTGTTAGGCAATAGGATAACAAATAATTTCACTGTGGTTAGGCCTTCTCCAATGTCAGCTATTCCTTAAAAAAAAAAAAAAAAAATCTATAATAGAACATCTTAATAAAGAAAAATATTAAGATGTCTATTAATGGAGATTTCTATTTAAGACTATTTTAGATGAAAAATATTAAAAAATAAAAGGAATATACGAGGAGGGGCTCTACATGTAAAGTCATTGATAGAGTTTATATATATATATATATATATATAATAAAAATGGATCCCGTAATACTTTTATAGTTAGGTCTATATGAATAAATATTGTTGACACATAAAAGCCTTTTTAAAATCACAAGTATGATATGAATAAATATAGAGATCAACCATTAGAATTTTTTTTTTTACTATCAACGTAGACATATAAGCCTTTTTAAAAGTGTTTGCCACATAGGATAGAAATAAAAAGAATTATTTACACTAATCACCCATATTTTTATATCTATTATACGAACCTCTCCTATGTTTTGTGTTTTATGTAAAGAATTATTGTCCTAACTATCGTTATTTTGAAAATAAACATAAAATTTAGAAGAGATCCGTGTAATCATTTCAAAATAAGAAAAACACGTATAATAAACATAAAATATAGAACATGTTAGTGTAAATAATTCAAATAAAAATTACAGAAATAACCACTGAAAAATGATTTAATAACGTGTGAAAATACGGTTCTCTTCTAGTGTAAATACTCTTATTTTGAAAAATGATTTAAAGACGGTTCTTTTATCAGTCTGAAACTATATTAGTCCTTCGACCTTATTTCAACTTGAACATAAATTTTTAGCACATTTTGATAATTTTTTATTATTATTATATTAATATAAGTATTAAACACTGATGACTAAGTCCATACATGAAACTTGCGTCTAGAAGAAAAAAATATCATTACTAAATTTCGTAATCACATTTTTTTTTTCAAGACCTCAAAAAAGGAAACACAATAACGTTAGGACATGTATCTATGCATTAAACAAAGAAGCATAGAGGAGAGCCAGGTTCAAGAAAAATTGAAAGCACATGGGCTGAAGTAGCCGTTAGGGAGACCACAAAGGGACCGACGCGTCCCTTTCCAGCTTGGGATCCAACGGCTATTATTCACTAGCCGTTGCAATTTAAATCCTTCCTCTGCCACCATCATCCCCCCTACAGACGGATTTCCGTTCTCCTCTCTCCTTTTATTCTCTCTCTCTCCCCTCGACCAAATCAAGAGAGAGAAGAAACACAGAATCATCGTAATAAAGAGTTACTTCTTTGCTCTCTCTCTCTCTCTCTCTCTCTCTCTCTCACCAGAACTCAAAGAACCTCAAGGTTGGTAATTTTGTGAGCTATTGAATGGTTCTTGATACATTGCTTCTTGTCTTGACATTTGGATTTGTAGATGATGGAGGAGGCTAACGAGAACAGAGGCGCCGGTGTCGCGAAGCCGGCTGCAGCGGGCTTTCGAGGTTTCTTTCTTATGATCATGTCAAGATTTTGATCCATATCAAGACTCCCAACAATCACTAGCTATATATGAATATTGATTGGTACTTCTTAATTTTTCTTCTTTTATCAGAAGTTGGCAATAGGAGGGCACTGAGAGACATACGGAACTTGGTGGGGGCTCGCCCATATCCCTGTGCAGTGACCAAGAGGTGCTTACATCGATGTCGTGTCCGTATTATGTTGTGTCGTGTCGCAATGGCTTTAGCGATATTTAATCTCCATTTCTTTCCAAAATTTTTTCCTTTAGCAAGAGTGGGCTAGATGAAAAGAACCCCATCATCGAGACGCGGCGGCCAGTGACAAGGTTAGAAAGAAACCCTCCCATGACGTCCGTAGTCGTTCAATACAAATTTTTGGTTAGCTTGTTTTTTTTTTTTGTATGTGATTTCATTTTTTTTTTACTTTAGGAAATTTGCTGCTTCGTTAGCAAAATCGCAATCACAGTCTTGCGTTGAGGTTGGTATTAGTTTGGGTAGTTTAATTTGGGTTTATTTTTTGATTGTTTGTCCTCAAAGAGTATGTATGTTCTTTGATTCGATTTTGTAGCATACAAATGGAAGGGTGCTGGCGCCTATTGGACACGAGAGACAAAGCAAGAAGCCAACCAACGTTTCGGATAGTTTCAGTGCCTTTGATGTGGAGTTTTCAACTGATCACGACCTGCCATTGCCGATGGTTGAGGAAACGACGAAAGATATGGTTCGATTTCTGTTACTTCGAGAGGTTCTTCGTAATTACTTGTTGGTTTGTGACTTGATGGTTTCTTCTTCTTCTTCTTCTTCTTCTTCTTCTTTTTAGGATTATGAGCTTAAGGAAGTCGAGATGGAGGATCTGGTGATGGAAAGCGTCCCCGATATAGACAGCTGCGATTCGGAGAATCCGTTGGCCGTAGTCGAGTATGTTGAAGACATACACAACTTCTACAAAAGAACAGAGGTGAAGCTCTGTCCCCCTTTCTTTGTATGCTTTATTGGCATTGTCATGAACGGACTTATTATAAAAGTAAGGCTCAATTTCAACTTGTATTCAAGTTTTTTAATTTGATATCGTAAACTTTAATATTAGACAACTTAATTGTACAACTTAATATTCTAACAACGTTAACAAAATTTGCTAAATGACAAAAATATTCTCCTCATTCGTTGTCATTTCAAATATCCGTAGGAGAGATGGAGGGTTTTAGACAAAAAATAAACAAAAAAAATTAACTCTCCTGACTGACGGAAGGTTTAGATTTGAAAATATTCCATAGTTGAGGGTAGTAATTAGACCCAAAAATAAATGCAAAGTACAAATGTCTACTCAGTAAAATTTGTTACTTATGATTCCGATTACAAACAAATGGAACTTTGTGTAGATGAAATAAGCTATGCCTCTTTGGGGTGCTTGGTTCAAGTTTTTAAGACTTGGAAATGAGTTTTGGATTCCTTACTCATGTTTTGTATTTGTAGGAATGTAAAAACCTTTGAGGCCTTCAGTTCAAGCATGCTAGTAATTAGACCCAAAAATAAATGCAAAGTACAAATGTCTACTCAGTAAAATTTGTTACTTATGATTCTGATTACAAACAAATGGAACTTTGTGTAGATGAAATAAGCTATGCCTCTTTGGGGATGCTTGGTTCAAGTTTTTAAGACTTGGAAATGAGTTTTGGATTCCTTATTCATGTTTTGTATTCTATGATCGGAAATTGGGGGGAATCTTTTTGTAGGAATGTAAAAACCTTTGAGGCCTTCAGTTCAAGTATGCTATTATGCGTTTTCACTGCAACCTTTGAGGCCTAAGACTTGAGTTCTAAAGAATTATTAAGTATGCATCAAATTTTTATGGGAATATAAAACCCAATGCCCCCCAGCATGCTATTATGCTTTTTCAGTGCAACCTTTGAGGCCTAAGACTTGAGTTCCAAAGAAATATTATGTATGCATCAAATATGATGCAAACTTTTTTGTTTTTTTTGTTCTGATGTAATCTGATAAAATTTGTGTTAGTAATAAACCAAACCACTGCAACCATTTCTGATCACTTGAAAGAGACCCTTCCTTCCTCCAATGGTGGTTTAGTTTCTTTCTTTGTTCGCGCAGGAGTCCGGCCGCGTTAGTCCCGATTACATGACCAACCAGTTCGACATTAACGAAAAGATGCGAGCTATTCTTATCGATTGGCTGATAGAGGTTGGGAAGAACATCATCTTCTTCTTCTTTTTTCTTCTTTGTCAGGTCCATTACAAATGCAAATTTCAAATTGAACAAACTCTTCTTCCTTTGGTCAGGTCCACTACAAATTCGAGCTCATGGACGAGACCCTCTTCCTCACCGTCAACGTCATAGACCGGTTCCTGTCTCGACAGGCTGTGGTCAGGAAGAAGCTCCAGCTGGTCGGGGTGACCGCGATGCTCCTCGCCTGCAAGTACGAGGAGGTGTCGGTCCCCGCGGTGGAGGACCTGATCCTGATCTCCGACAGAGCCTACAGCAGGGAGGAGGTCCTCCAGATGGAGAGGGCGATGGCGAACGCCCTGATGTTCGACATGTCAGTGCCGACGCCGTACGTCTTCATGAGGAGGTTCCTCAAGTGCGCCGGGTCCGACAGGGAGCTGGAGCTGCTCTCCTTCTTCCTCGTCGAGCTGTGCCTCGTCGAGTACGAGATGCTCCGGTTCCGGCCGTCGCTGCTGGCGGCTGCTGCCATCTACACTGCTCAGTGCAGTCTTAGAGGGTGCAAGCACTGGACTAGGACTACTGAGTTGCATACCACCTACACAGAGGACCAGCTTTTGTGAGTATATATATACACTCCTACTCCTCTCTAATTTCTTTCCGATACTTGTATAATAACTAAGATTTGATTATACTTAATTTGGTTAATTGTTGAGAAAAGAGTATATATACTCACAAAACCTGTCCTCTGAGCAATCCTTTAATTCTTGAAGACTTTTTGTAAAAAGTACTACCAAAGTTGATCGGTGCTAATCTAATTTATTTAAATATTTACAAGTTTTCTACTATAAAGGACCCTCCAGTCTCACACAACAAAATTTTGATAGTTCTAACTGCATATAGGATTGTAAAAATTATTTTGAGTCCAAGTTAAAAAAAATTAGTCTAGCACCAATCAAAATTTTTTGTGCCTTTATAAAAAGTCTTCTAAAAGGGTACAAGCACGGGACCAAGATTGTGTCAATATCGCCATGTCCATATTTCATCGTGTCCATATCATATCGTGTCTTGTCAATGTAGATCGTGTCAAACTAAAAAAATGAAAATCTAACAAAATAAATTTAGTTTACCAAGTAGACTTTTTTAGACATAAACAGAGAATCTACTAATTCTGACATGACATTTCAAAACAGTAGGATGAGGTGGACTTTTTTAGACGTTTCAAACAGTAGCTTTTTCACCCATCAACAGAGAATCTACGATGTAGTTTTATCGCCTACAGCAACACACCATTCTGACATGACCTTTTAGGATTGTCCATCAGTGCACGGTGCCGTTCATTTGTTCCGGTTCAACCCATCACCCTCTCAATTCCCAATCTACTAATTCTCCAATTTGATTATCACAATCTACATTTTTCTGATGACACTGACTTGAAAGTCCACCTCATTCTCTGCCCACCAATAACTCCGCCATTGATGATTCCTCACAGGACCAGCTTTTGTGAGTATATATATGCAGTAGTATTTTCTTATACGCTCTAATTTGTTTCCAATACTTGTTGTTTGTAGGGAGTGTTCAAGGATGATGGTGGATTCCCACCAGAAGGCCGGGGCCGGGAAGCTGACCGGGGTTCATCGGAAGTACAGCACCTTTAAGTTTGGATGTGCAGCAAAGTCTGAGCCAGCAATCTTCCTGCTGGATGACAGCAGCACGTAATATATAACTTTGTGCAATCGATGACTGGCTAATTTAAAAGGAGGAGGGGATGGTGGTGGTGGCATTAGTGGATGGATTGTTTGTTGCATTGAGGAAATTTGGTGCAACAGAAGTTGCGAAAATTCGTTTGCAGAAGTTTGCATGACTCGAAGATGTTCTAAAAAAACCTTCGACTGGTGTCTTTTTTTTTTCTTCCTTCTCTTTCGGAATTTGAGCAGTTAATATGTGTAAAACTCTGTGTAAGGATGATAAGATGTGTTTATCTTACTTTAAACCATTGACATGGTTTTAATCCCAAATAGTTTCAATTCTTACTTTATCCTTCTCATAACTTCTATTTGGATTACGAGTTATTTATATTTAATCCCCTCCCCCCCCCCCCGACCCTTCCAATTAGCATTACCTTTTCAATTTTCTAAAACTAGACATTTTTTGGAGGAAACAATTATCATGTTAGGGAAAGTGCTAATTATAAAAAAAATAAAATTTTTTGACTCATCCTTCATTTTTTTTTACCATATTTAAAGGGTGTGCACCCCACAGTTTTTTTAGTACATGTCCTTCCACTTTTGACGGAATCCGTTCAGTCATGACGGTCAACTCAAAAAAGAGAAAAAAATTGACAAAAATGTCCCTCTCCTATTTTCTTCTTTCTCCTCCCCCTACCCGCTTCCTCCCTCCTCAACACCGCCTACCCCCCCCCCCCCCCCCCCCACCCACCCACTCCCCCACCCACCCGTGCCACTCGGGTTTGAAGGCTTAAGTGAGCAGCAACAGTTAGGACTTGAGGAAGCTCGGGTCTGTCATGACCAACAGACAACAGCAGCAACAGATCTATATTACTATGTTGTAGGTGTTATTGATGTTGTGGGGTTGTCCGATTTTAGGGAGGTTAAGACAGTTGCAGCAACAAGTTATGTAAGGTATGTGGAGTATTGGTTAAGAGAAGTTGGTATCAGTTACCTACTTGCAAGTGAGGTTGCAAGTATCAATTAGGGATAAGTAGGTATCAGTGTTGGGGTATAGTGTTAAAGAGTTAGTGTATTATTAGTATACACTAAGGTTATTAGTATCATGATATCTAGCTTGAGTAAGGTTAATGTATTAAGTTAAGTATCAAGATATTTATATAGTTAAGTTATGATAATAGGTATTATGAGGTATTGTGTTAGATAGCTATTAAGATACTAAGGTGATATTACATAAGGTATTATATAACTTATATATATTGATATTGATATTGATATTGATATTATAGGGTATCCTAGTACCTAGTGTTAGCTAGTATAGCTAGTATAATCAATATATCAACATAGAAAAATAGGTATAGGATAATACAACATAGAAATGACTAGATGCACCAAGTTTGACTACCTTGACCTAGAGTTAACATAGTTTGACTGTTTGGCCTAGTTGACCTAGAGATGGCTTAAAGACCTAGAATTTAACTAGTTTAATTTGTTATCATTTCAAAATATTGTATTGTATTGATATGATATTCCATATTTAGGTCTTCGAGGTACTGTTACTGATACAGTTGATACTTCATCCCATATTTTAGGCGAGTACTGTAACGCCCCGCAACCGCACGGTGCGTTACGCTGAGTCGGATCAAATGAGGCAATAGCTGGTTACGTTTTAATTTGTTGGATTTGGGTACAAATATTAATTTGAGTTGGTTTCATGTGCAGATCGCTAGCGGAGTTCGATGGGAATCAGGTGTTTGTTCAGAGCAGTACTGGGATAGCAGGATTTGGAGCGATAATGTCGTCTTTCTTAGTCCGATCGGTCGGATGATTTGGAGAGCACGTCTTGCTCGTACGGTCATACCAATTGAGTAGATTGTGCTTTCCATCGGACCACGGGTTCAAGGGATCGGCAGGACATGATGCTTAACGGAATCAACTCGGTGAGTGGGCTCTGTCCCTTCTCCTCTACTCCTTCATGCCTAATAATATGAAAAACACGTAAAGGCTTGAACACTTGGACTGGAACTTGAAAATTACTACAGTGTGGCGTGCATAGAGTGTATGTCATTTGCTTGGATTGCTTTGTGGCTTGAATTGGTTTTCGCGTTGGGTAGTTGGAGCTAGAGTTGGATTACATTTGGGGCAATTGGAGAAATAATCAGAATTATGCTTGGAGAGTTAGAATTATATATCTTGGTTGGAACATCGAGAATTCAGGCGAGCGAGCATGCATCCGTGCACGAGTATCACTTGGGCACTTTGTCAAGCAAAGCATGCAGTTGTGGTTCAAAACCGAACAACTGCATCGACGAGGGCATTGTACCACTGTTGGGGCATTGTGCCACGGGATTGTTCCGAGCGTGGGGTGTTGCACCAAATTGGAATACTGTGTCGAGAAGCGGCATTGTGCCTATGGGATAACTTAAGATTTGTGCCTTGGGCTATATGTTGGAAGAATGGTTATGAATTGGTTGGATATTTGGTTGAATGAGTCTAGGATCATTTGGTGGGGCGAGAATGCTCGATCCTCTTGTCATACCTACTTGGTGTCTGTATGTCACGGACAACCTGTGTTGCACAGGATTTTGCCTCCTCGAACGGGATAGGCTCCGGAGCACCGGGACCGTTCGGCCATGGAGGAGACAATGGTAACGTGCCTTGGGCGCGGTGCCGGTAGTTTGATAAGACCATGCGAGCTAGCTACCCGGTCTGGATCGGGTAGAACTGCACTTGATCAGTCCGATCAAAGTCCTTTATGGCTTGGCCAGTGACTTCATATAGATAAGAGATGGTTTGCTTTACTTTGGTTTGGTTTGTGCTTTTACGTAGGCGGCGGCCACCTTGCCTCAGCAAGAGTGTGCATATCGAGATTGGATTATAAGGTTTGGTTTGAGGATGGATATTGAGGCTTGGATGATGGTTCGATAGGTTTCCATATTGCTTGGGCTTGTGTAGGACGGTTGCATGCTAGTTTTCTTTGAGTTGGATTTATATTGCTTGTCTATTGGCTTGAGTTGAATGCTTGCATGCTTAACTTGATTTACAGCATTCCTTAACATGTCATCCCTATGCCATGAAACGAATCTAGGATTCAACTAGAAAGATCACCATATAACTGTTTGCATTCACTATTTTACTTAATGTCGGCTTAGACGAGTGGCTTACCCCGCTCACCAGTACGGCTGTGTACTGACCCACGTTTGTGGGTATTATTTCAGGTACGCAGGTGTAGTGGCGCTGCTTGGATATACGGGATATAAGTATGAATGGTAAGTACCTTTGTGGGCTAGAGAAAGAGCAAGAGTATTACATTATCCTTTGTGGCATTTCATTTGGACCCTATCGAGAGCTTCGCTGCGTATACTCTGATGTGTACTTGGTACATAATACTTGACTTTCGTTGCAACTTGGTCATTTCGATGATAACTTTGGTGTTTGACAACATCGCCTTGTGCGAGCACAACTCCAGTTTCGTACGGCATCACGTTCCGATGAGAACGATTGTCCTGCGGGAGCACTACAACGTGGTAATTCACGTTCAACGGGGACTATTGGGCTTGCGGGAGATTGGGGCGTGACAAATGCATTCTCTGATAGTTTTTCGTTTATGATATCTTCTAGGTTTCTTGTATTTAGTGTAGTTATACTTAATTTTCTGACACGTGGTTACACGGATTAATATTTTTGGATCCCATCATGAGATTTATTCTTTGTGTATCTTTGTATATCTTGTGCAAGCCTTGTTGTTATTGTAGTTGTATAGACACTGATTCTTGAGAAGACTTACTACCTTCTCATAGAATCCTGTGTCGTAGCGTGCCATGGTTGGATCCTGTCACGACCTGCACCCGGTGTAGGTGTACGAGTACGTGGGTACATCCAGCCTACGCCGTAGTATCGATGGTAGAACGTTGTCTAGGTCAACAATACTATCTAAATATCTCACACAAAATATATGAGGTACCTGTCATGCCATCTCAACTCCAATTGGAGGACAATATGATATATGATAAATGGAAATCAATACCCAATCACAATAAAAAGTAAAGGAAGATAATGACACGATATGGAATAGCAAAATAAATCACGAAGTCATAATACAACTCAAGTCCAAGTCCAGAATCTAATCACAATACAATAGTCTCAAATAATAGTACATGCCAATGTGTTTAACTAGGAACATATACAATATCATAAATGAGCTAGCTAAATCTCTCCAACTGGTGATACTATCTCAAAAGGCTCTACGGTGCTGGCTCAACTGTCTCGCCATCATGTAGCCCGTAATATGTGGGACACATCTCCTCTAACCAAGTATCTGAAAAATATATCTAGTCAGGAAGGAGCGAGTATAACCCAATAGCAGTTCCATGTTAATTGATAATGACTATAAACAGTGATAGTGAATGTAATACAAGACGAGGAGGGAATAGCCAGAAATCATAATATAGTAGAAAGCGAGAGACAAATAATCTAGAGCAATATGACAAAATTAATACACTAGGAAATAGAATAAGAGAAGAACTGATACTATACTAAGTATTTTGTAATAATTTTCCAATAAATTAATTTCCGAAAAATTACCCTATGTCAAATTTTTTATTTTACACCAGAAAATATTATTTCCATAATATTTTTATATTATTTAACATCATTTAAAAATCATTTAAATTCAAAATACCTTAGTTTTAATTAGAGAAAAATTCCAGAAAATTTTGAAAAATTCTATTTTAAAAATTTCTAAAAATCAGGGGATTTACAATCTACCCCCCTTAAGAGGATTGCGTCCTCACAATCAAAGAATTACCGGTCAACAGAGATGACACGATTGCAAACATTATTCGAAGCACATCACGATTAAGAAAAGTCAAGGTTGAGGGTCTAAAACACATAGGGAAAATCATTTCCCTAAGCAATGGAAGTTATAAAATTTCCCGAATGTAGAAAATCTAGAAAATTACAGTTTTTAGAAAACCAGGTTATCCTTTATAAAAACATATTAGATTGACAATTATTAGCAAGTTTAAAATTACTAGGTTAAGGCTGAGGTCACGAACCAACAGGCACGAACTAAAGCAAATCTAGAAACAGAAAACTACAAAAAAAAACTTACGCTCATTAGCTACTCCATGATTCTGTGCGTCTTCCAAGGTCATCGCGAAGGCTTGTCCGCGTCCCTGAGGTGATGCCCTCTGCTGCTGCTGAGCCTGCTGGAAGAGTGCTGCTTGTGGTGCCAAGGGTGGCATCGGCTGATATTCTCCTGGGGTAGGTGGTCTGACTTCTTCAACTCCCATTTACGGTGCTCCCAATGCTGGATAGGCTGGCCTCGGTACTGGTAATGCTTGTCGTTTTAATATTAGTGCTCCCTTTCGATGCTGAGGACAATCTTTGGCTAAGTGTTGGTTGGACACGCAAATCAAGCATAATCCTAATTTACGTCTACACTCGTTCTCAATGTGGCCTCTCTTGCGACAATATTGACAGATAGGCAGTACTTGCGGAGATGCTTCTGGTGGCTGGTGCATGTGAGACTTTTTTGCAATTTCTTCCTGTGGTGCTCCGGCTGGTGCTGATGTGGCTGGTTGATGAATCATCAAAGATTTCCCTCAATGTTCAGGGCAATCCCTTACCGAATGCTTTTTGGATCCGCAAGATAAATATTATCCCGGTCTGAGTCGGCATTCTTTAGCGAAATGGCCTACCTTGCCATAGTAGTGACAAGTAGGAAGGACTAGTGCAAGTGGTGGATTCATCTGTGGTCGCTTTGCAACTCTTTCTTGTTGTGCTTGGTCTGGTGCTAATGCATACGGTCGCTTTTGGCTGGACTCTATCCTTGTGATGCACTCCATGGGTCGTGCTGCAGCAAGAACATCCGTATTTAAGGTAGTTGCATTTGAGCTTATTAACTTTCGTAACTCCGAGCTAAATCTATCGATGAACTTCTCCGCTTGGTTTTGCTGAGCTTCTTGATGAACCTTCTGATAGGCTTGCATCATCGCGTAGAACATTCGAAACATTTGTTGTTCGTCCATAGCATGCCCTTGTGGAACGGTAGGCGTCGGTGGAGCAAACTGCGTCGATGGTGGAACGTCATCTTGTTGGATTCTCGAGGCATGCTGAATTGCTTGTTATGATGATGGACCTTCACTAACTGGTGTCACTTTATCTCCGTTGGTTATCACAGCATCTCATGGTGTTCCTGGATGAGTCTCTTCGCTGGCTTGTGGAACCATAATTCTGCAACCAAAATAAACTATAAGAAGCACACAGGAATCAAGGCAGGATGCAAGTCAAGAAATTAATTCGAATCCGATATAGATATCAAGAACGTTTCAAGCAAGTGGATGAGATCCTAAAAACTTATCATATTCTTATTGCAGGCTTGCTCGGTCCCTAAGTTAAAACCGAATAATTTAGTCGTAGACCTGCATGGGCCACCACAAAAACTATGTCACGCCCTAGTCCCAAAATATCGAGGGGCTGGACACGTGATAATGGCCAGCAGCACACACCGATGGACAAACCCAATTTAATGGATCCATCGGGGCATACTTAAGCTGTAGTACAACAATAAGGTCTACTAATCTCATCCACAGAATAAATATAATATATCAACAAAAGGAAACAATATCATCATCAAATCACAAGTAAATAAATCGGGGAACAACCCGATAACAAGTCTGATACAATTGTTCATTAAACAAGAATGTAAATAACAACACAGACTGAGTATAGAAGAAATATATACTCAAAAAATCTATGGCAATCACCTAGTCCTCGGTTCCTGGTTCTGCTCCAGTGAATGCACATGTTCCTGCTTCTTCTCCTGCTAATGCTCCTGTACTGTATACCTCTGGGTGGATCTCCTCTGCTAATCCTGGGGACATAATCCGGATCCAGGTCCTCAGGGGACATAGCAAGGTACAAAATAATTCAAGCCATAAATAATACAGTACAATAATAAATAAAATAATAGGGTAACTATATAACCAGCTAAGTGATGTGCAAGTTGAGAGCATCACTAAAACCCAGGCTGAAACCACTACAAGCTCTGTGTCTGGGAGCCGGTAGCGGTGATATCACGTAGTGGGCCAAGCTCGGGTTTAGAGTCTTGAGCACCGCATTAATAAGGGTTTTATATATATATATATAATCAGCCTGTAGCATGTGTGTCTCTCCCCACCCAATGTAATCACACGTCTCATGTCCATGACACGCAAGATCAAAACTAATGCAGCAAGTTATAATAAGATCTAAGAATATAATGTCTATGTCATGAAACCTGTATCCTATACAGAATTACCTTGAATATTTCAGGAAGATTCTGTCACATGAATAGTGTCCGGTGTCCTAGGTATAACGTACTTGATAAAGCAAGTACGAGAATGTACAGGGTCTCGGTATCCATGTCTAGGTGACGTTACACAACTCTGCGTACAGTGTTGGAACCCGAATGGTATTTGGACGCTAAGTAAGTCACACGGTCCTAGGTTAAGTATGTACAATAATGTATAAATAAGTCAAATAATATGTAACAAGAACTGCAGGATTTGGTAAGGTACACTTGCCTGGGGTTCTAGCTCCAACTGTAGCTCTGGTCTAAGTGGGATTTGCTGGTACTTCTCCGGTTGCTGAAATAAACATCATCATCAGATTCAGAAAATATCAAAAGCTAGAAACGCCTGTCCTTGAGTCCAATAGGGCAAAAATGACAGTTTCTGGTCAAAGCGGGGTCCACATGTGGGCCGCTTTGCACCGAAAAATGTGTCAGAACCAAAGGTCTCCAAATTCATCCAACTTAGTGTTAATAAGTCCAGAACGATGATACAAACCCAACGGAACTTCCAGAATTGGATTTCGATGAGCCGATCACAAAATCGCTCGTCAAGTGGAGCCGTGGGGCCCACGATATGCGATTTTGTCAACGTTCTCAGGATCGAACCAAACTTGGGTCACAGGACCAGCGTATTGCTACGAATCCGATGGCGCAAATTTCATTTTGATCTGACATGTGTACACAAAGTTACAACGAGATCTAGAACAGGCGAATACGGGGCGTTGTCGGCGGATACGCGTTGATTCTGGTGTGCACGCACATCTAAATCAACTTCTGTGAAATCTCGCATGTCCGTATCAACGGCGCGCACCTTTCGGTGAAGACCGCACGCGACCAAGTCATCCCGTTTGGCGGGGCACACTCAGTTCCGGAAAAAAATGGGGTGTTGTTTTTTCTGTTTTTGGATCGCAGTTCGCGATCACCACAGGGCCCGATACACCGAGCGGGTTGCACGGGCATCGAGAGGGTCACGCAGGGTTCGCGTCACAACTGATGGAACAGAAAACGGGGCAACAAGGAGAGAGAAAATGCTACTTGAACAGGGCTCCGTGGAACGAGATTTCTCGTGTCCGTATGTTGACACGACACTGCGACACGGTGTCCTGTGTCCGGGTTTAGGGCTAAGGTTCGGGTGCTGGGGTTGGGGGCTTCGCCGGAGTAGGGAGGCTGCTGGCGGCTGCTCCCCGGGGCTGGGTCGTCAGTGGCGGGCTCGTCGGCTCGAGGCGACCGGGGAAGATGACGGCTGGGGTCGAGGCGGGGACGGCGGCGTGGCGGAGTTCTGGAGGCGGAGGAGATCGACGGGGTGGCATCTCGTGGAGGCTGAGGCGGAGGCAGTGGGGCTCGACGAGGTCGGGCACGGCGCTGGAGGTTCGATGGTGGCGGTGGCTTGGGAAGGGAGACGACGGCGAGGTGGCCGAAGGGTTTAGACGGTGGAGGGGAGGCCGAGGTAGGGGTTTTATAGGCGGAGAAGGGAGCTGGGTTGCCGGTTGTTGCTGGCAGGGGAGGCGGAGCGGCAGGCGCTGCGAGGATGCGAAGCGGAGGAGTCGACCGGCGGTTATGCGACAGTTGTAGGAAGCCGGAGCGGCGGCAGCGGGTGCGGGGAAGTCGGGGAAGAGGAAAGGTTTAGGCGGGGCGGGTTTGGGTCCGGGTCGGGTCGGGTCGGGTGGAAGGGATCCGACCCTATCCGCTAAACAGGAATGCGGGTTCGGGTCGACGGGTCGGGTCGGGTTGGTTGACGGGCCCGGATCCGACCCAATAAGGTTGGACCCGGTTCTGCTAGACCGGGTCCGGTCCGGTTCAGTTGGTTTGGTTTATTAGAAATAGCCGGGTTTATTTTAGGGTTTATTTTGGTTTATTAATTAATTAGTTTTTAGGTCTTTAAAAATGCTTTCGGGGTCCAATAAATTTCCGAAAAATTACCCTATGTCAAAAATTTTATTTTACACCAGAAAATATTATTTCCATAATATTTTTATATTATTTAACATCATTTAAAAATTATTTAAATTCAAAATACAATAGTTTTAATTAGAAAAAATTCCAGAAATTACAGAAAATTTTGAAAAATTCTATTTTAAAAATTCCTGAAAAATCAAGGGCTTTACAAAACTGGTGTCCGAACTGGTATCACACCGATCTATATATGAAGTTCCATGTCATTTGTGTAATGAAGTAATAAACATGTTTAAATAACTAAAATATAATTTCTAGGTCAAAACTAGGTCATACTAGTCAAATTATGTCAACTAGATCGATACCTTGATTTTAGGTTCAACTTATCTAAAGAGTTGACTTTTAGGGCCAAACTGGTAATATTAAGTCTATACTAGGTATTTGCCATTTAAATCAAAAGAAAGAACTAAGAAAACTTGATTTGATTAACAAACTAGGGAGTACACAGAAGAGTCCTAAGAGACAATATAAGTACAAATTTGTTTTGATCTGGGGAGTGACAATAGAGGGTTAGGAGTGTAGCAACTCTCTTTACTCCGTGGATGATCCGGACGTAGAAGCTTCTCTCCTTGTTTTTAGTATAAATTCGCAGATAGCCAGCCAGGTGGTCCGGTCTCTCTCTGAAGTAGAAAAAGCCCACCTTTAGAACGTTCAAGTTGCTATTATTTATAGCCTTCATGCTGATGGGATATTGGTGCTGCATATGCCTCTGTTTGGTGGCCGCATAAGGCTCCTCTAACAGAATATAGTTGCAATTATTGCCTCAAGCCAAGGGCAGATTGCTACGTGGCCTTGGTTGAGATATACTGTAGATGAGATCTCGGGATTGTTATCAACCCGTTGTGGGCGTGACTTGGTCAGCTGATGTAAACACCTTAATTTTAGAATTTAATTTAAAAATTACATTAATTATTATTGTAGATTTTTTTATTTTTAGTTAATTATAATAAATGTTTGTTCATGATTTTATATTTTTGTGTATTAAATTAATTATTAAAATAGTACAGAAAATATATTTCCATGAACGAACATTTATTATAATTAACTAAATATGGCCCACCTAAAGGTATTTCGTCAACGTTCTCAGAATCGAACCAAACTTGGGTCACAGGACTAGTGTAACGATACGAATTTGATGGCGCAAGTTTTGTTGTGAAACAACAAGCACACACAAAGTTATGACGAGTGTCAAAATATGTCGATACTGGACTTTTCGACGGATACGCGTTAATTTTGGTGTGCACGTACATCCAAATCAACTTTCACAAAATCTCACATGTCCGCGTTGACGATACGTGTCTTTCGGTGTAATTCGCACACGACGAAGTCTCCTTGTTTAGCGGGACGCACCCCGTTTTAAGAAATTTTGGGTTTAGAAAACCAAGTTTTCGGTCAAATTCAACAGCGAATAAAATACAGCATACAACGAATTAAAATAAACTAATTAAAGAGATTAAAACTTTTTTATGTTGTCTAAATTACTGTTTAAATGGAATTTATAAATATTAACTAGGTTCGAAGAAAATCAGACATGAACATGGGTGGTTGAAACAGTTTCTGAACTACAAACTGGGTCATTTTTTCCTGTTTTGCGTCGCGAATTATAACCGACACATGACACGATACACCAAACTAATTATACAGAGTTCAAGGGGGTCATGTGGTCTTCGCATAGGATTTGACGGGTCGATATTTAGTTAACTGTGCAGATAGATACAAGGGCTAGAAGTAGTGTACCTCGTTGTGTGCTATGATCGGGATGTCGGAGCGGCTACTTTGTGGCGGCGTGCGGCGGCGGTCCAGCGTCGGTGACGGTCGGGGCTCATCAGGATTGGAAGAGGAGTTGATGGTGGTGGTGGTCGGCTAGGCTAGGGTTTTTATAGGGGGGGTGAAGGGAGTTACTGGAATGGGAAGGGAGGGGGTTCGGTCGATTTTTGGGGAGGGAAGAGATGGGGTCGGGGGTTAGGGGAGTACTGTAGCGGGGATTGGTGGGTTTGGGTTGGTGGGTTTCGGATTGCGTGTTCGGATATGGGATCCGGGTTTGGTTAGATTGGTTTGGGTTGGTTCGGTTTAGTTTGGGTTAGTTTATTAAAACAATATATATATATATATATATATATATATATATATATATATATATATATATATATATATATATGTGTGTGTGTGTGTGTGTGTGTGTGTGTGTGTGGCTATCTAAAAATAGTTTTGGACCCCAATAATTTTAAAAAAATTACACAATATTCTATTATTAATTTTATACCCAAAAATATATTTTTTGTACTATTTTAATAATTAATTTAATACACAAAAATATAAATTCATGAACGAATAATTATTATAATTAATAAAAATAATAAAAATTTTCTACAATAATAATTAAATTCTAAAAAATAGGGTGTTTACAATCTATCCACCTTAAAAGAATTGCGTCATCGCAATTAAGAATTAAACTACTAAGAGATTTAAAAAAAATTATGGTAACCTATAGCTATTTCTTAGGTCATACCTGCATCTTCGAATATGTGAGGATAACGCTGGCATATGATATCCTCTCGCTCCAAAGTAGATTCGTCTGTGGAGTGATATTTCCAAGCTACCAGGACCAATCTAATCGTCTGACCCCATAATATCTTCTCACTAATGTCAAGTATCCCAACTGGCTGTTGCTCATACCTCAAGGTAGGTCCCACTGAAATCTCAGAATGATCGACTACGTGACTTGGGTTAGTCACGTACCTCCTCAGCCATGAGACATGGAATACATCATACACTTCCTTTAGAGATGGGGGTAATGCAAGACGATACACCACCTCACCAATACGCTCCAAAATATCAAACGACCCATTGTACCTCGGGCTCAACTTGCCACTACTCCCGAATCGAATAGCACCTCGAGTAGGTGAGATCCTCAAAAATACATGTTCGCCTTCCTTGAACTCCAAAGGTCGGCGGTGTGTGTCATCCCAATCCTTTTGTCTGTCCTGAGCTGCACGAAGATGACTCTGAATTTGCTTTACCTTATCAACTGTCTGCATCACTAACTCTGGATCGAGTATCTGACGCTCGCTAATGCCACTCTAACATATCGGTGACCCACACTTCCTGCCGTACAGCGCCTCAAAGGGTGCCATCTGGATGCTCGTCTGGTAGCTGTTATTGTAAGAGAACTCCACAAAGTGCTAATGGTCTTCCCTAGACCCTCCAAAGTCTAACATACACGACCTCAGCATATCCTCTAGGATCTGAATCGTACGCTCTGACTAACTGTCTGTCTGTATATGGTAAGCAGTGCTGAGCTTGAGTCGGGTGCAAAGACTCTCCTGCATGCTTTGTAGTACCCCGCTTCACTTAGGCACTATGTACAAGAGATATCGATTTGTTGACTCAAAAAAGATATCTTCCTTAAAAGCTCCTTGTTGAACCAGGAGACAACTGATCTAGGTGAGTGGGCAGAACTTCGTTCTCTGATTCTTACATGCCTTAATAATGAATCTGAGTTTTATAATGCCTATTGCTAAGAAGATTATTATTTTTGTTGCATGAATAATAGAACTGCATGCTTAGCTAGAACTTGAATGCTTGTCAATAGAGAACCTTGCCATGCTAATAAGAAGAGTAAGAGATTGCTTGAACATATTTCCATATCACTTGTATTTTGATAGAACCATATCGTGCTTGAACTTGTTCAGAGAGGGCGGCCACTCCGCACAGAGATAGAATAGAAGAGATAGATGGTCTGCTTGTTTATTTGATCTGCATCATAGAGTTTATCTGATAGTGTTTCATGCATTCGCATCGGTCGAACAATGGCTATTAGTGAAGAGCTGAACCTTGGTCCCGGCTGTTATAATATTAGTGAAGAGCAACCATGAGTCGCAGCTGCTAATAGCATCAGATAAAATAGTCATTAGTTAGCTAGATTACCGCTACTGATCCTGAGTTTCTTGGGGACCGAAAGCATATAGATAGTTCATCTTGTTTGCTTGATAGAAGGATAGTTCCTAGATGGTGCATTGTCCCTAGAGTCTTTGGGTATAGCTCACGAGACACACTGCGCACACCCTGATAGTAGAATAATCGGCTTGCCTTGTGTGCTTGAATAAATCAAACATGAATTTTCAAAGATGTTTCCAAAAAGAAGTAATATGACTCTGTTCCTATGCTGCATGTAACGAACCTAGGTAAAACTAGAAAGTTCACTAGTAATGTAATATTTTATAAGATAATTACTTAGTGTTAGTTTTAGTGAATGTTGCTTTTGTTCGTTGATTTTAGACTCACCAGTACTTTCTCCAAAGTGCTAACCCACCAACAGTTTACTTGTTCGCAGGTGCTAGATCGTCCGAGGAAGCGATAGGCGTGCCTCATCCCCAGGACCCAAAAATTTGGTTTTGATGCCTTGAGCTGTATCGTTTGCTTTGAGCTGCTTTTGTATAAAGGGACATAATATATGGAATGATGCCTTTATATTCAGAGAACCTCGTGCCTTGATTTGTCCCGTATACTCAGATGGATTATTGTTTGCAATACTGTCCCTCCGCTGCGTACTCAATCTATTCAATGATAGCCACAACTTTAACGATGTTTCCTTGTGCGGGCACAACCTCAGGCTCTCACGGCATCACGTCCCGATGGCAAATGACTATACGCCCCGTGGGAGCACCGAGGCGCGGTGATTCGCTCCCGGCGGGGGCGTTGTCAGGACCTTCGGGATCGGGGCATGACATAATGGTATCAGAGCAACTCGATCCTCTGGCCTTACGCCCATTTCGCTGCTGTTCTTAGATGACGATTCTTTGTACATTGATATCGTTATTGAATAGAGCGTTCCATACAATAAGTCCATAGATATTCTCAAAGTTGTGTAAAAGTTTTCTGGATTTGATTTGTAGCTTGAGAGTTATACTTTCATGCTTATGGTTTTCTAGAGTTTTCGATTGAGGATGGTGAGGGATAAGGACTATCGCTGCTTTGGATATCGAAAGTTTCTCCTTGAGTTTCGAGGACTAAATTTTTTCTTGGTGGGTAAGTATGTAGTGCCCCGCTCCGCGTAGGCACTATGTACAAGAGATATGATTTGCTGACTCAAAAATAATATCTTTCCTAAGAGCTCCTTGTTGAACCAAGAGATGACTGATCTAGGTAAGTAGATAGAACTTCGTTCGCTGATTCTTGTACACCTTAATAATGAATCTGAGTTTTATAATGCTTGTTGCTAAAAAGATTATTGTTTTCGTTGCATGAATAATAGAACTGCATGCTTAGCTAGAACTTGAATGTTTGTCAATAGAGGACTTTGCCATACTAATAAGAAGAGTAAAAGATTGATTGAATATGTTTTCATATCGCTTGTGTTTTGATAGAGCCACGTCGTGCTTGAACTTGTTCAGAGAGGGCGGCCAGTCCGCACAGAGATAGAAGAGAAAAGATAGATGGTCTGCTTGTTCATTTATTCTGCATTATAGAGTTTATCTGATACTGTTCCATGCATTCACATCGGTCGGACAATGACTATTAGTGAAGAGCTGAACCTTGGTCCCGGCTGCTATAATTTTAGTGAAGAGCAACCATGAGTTACAGCTGTTAATAGCATTAGATAAAAGAGTTTTAATAGAAGGATAGTTCCTAGATGGTGCATTGTCCCTAGAGTCTTTGGGTATAGCTCACGAGATACGCTGCACACACCCTGATAGTAAAATAATCGACTTGCCTTGTGTGCTTGAATAAATCAAACAAGAATTTCAAAGATGTTTCCAAAAAAAAGTAATATGACTCCGTTCCTGTGCTGCATGTAATGAACCTAGGTAAAACTAGAAAGATCACTAGTAATATAATATTTTATAACATAATTACTTAGTATTGGTTTTAGTGAATGTTGCTTCTGTTCGTTGATTTTAGACTCACCAGTACTTTCTCCAAAGTGCTGACCCACCAATAGTTTACTTGTTCGCAGGTGCTGGATCGTCTGAGGAAGCAATAGGCGTGCCTCATCCCCAGGACCTGAAAATCTGGTTTCGATGCCTTGAGCCGTATTGTTTGCTTTGAGCTGCTTTTGTATAAAGGGACATAATGTATGGAATACTGCCTTTGTATTCAGAGAACCTCGTGCCTTGATTTGTCCTGTATACTCAGATGGATTATTGTTTCCAACACTGTCCCTCTGTTGCATACTGGATCGATTCGATTATAGCTATAACTTTAATGATGTTGCCTTATGAGGGTGCAACCCCAGGCTCGTACGATATCACATCCCGATGGCAAACGACTATACGCCCCGCGGGAGGGTCGAGGCGTGGTGATTTGCGTCCGACGGGGGCGTTGTCGGGACCTTCGGGATTGGGGCATGACATGCTTCACAAAAAATATAATATGAATCTTGAGTCACGATCAGACATAATACTAACCGGTACTCCATGTAACCTTACGATCTGTCGTATATACATATCGGCTAGAATCTTTGTGGACTGTCCAACTCTGAATGGCAAGAAATATGCCAATTTGGTGAGTCGATCCACAATAACCCAAACTGTATCCTTTCCACTGGGGCTTCTTAGAAATCCTGTAATAAAATCCATAGTGATATATTCCCACTTTCATTCCGGTATGGGAAGCGGCTGTAACATACTAGCGGTTCTCTGATGCTCGGCCTTAACTTGCTGACAGACTAAATATTTTGCCACAAATCGCGTAATCTCTCTCTTCATCCCATGCCACCAATAGTACTGTCTCAAATCTCGGTACATCTTCATACCTCTCGGATGAATAGAGTACATGGAGCTATATGCTTCAGACATCAACTCATGTTTTAACTCCCCATTCGGAACATATAGGCAATTTTTGCATCTTTACGTCCCGTCCTCATGGATTCGAAGTCCCGTCTGCATTCCGGCTTCCGTTTTCTCTTTAAGTCTCTGGAACCTAGCATCTATAGGTAATGCCGCCTTAATTCTCTCTACTAGTGATGACTTAACTTTAAGATTCGCCAACTGCCCACTCTGCCTTGGCAAAATAACCTCTATTCCGAGCTCCTGTAGATCCTCTAGTAGCTGGGGCTGCATCGTCAAAAAATAAGCTGTGGGCTTCCTGCTGAGTGCATCTGCTATGACATTCGTCTTTCCCGGATGGTACTGCAAATCTATATCAAAATCGACCAACAACTCTAACCAACGTCTCTGCCTCATATTAAGCTCTTTCTGAGTATAGACATACTTCAGACTCTACTAATTAGTAAAGATTTTCACCTTCTCTCCATAAAGATAGTGCCTCCATATCCTTAATGCAAATATTATCGCAGCTAGCTCAAGATCGTGCGTCGGGTAGTTCTTCTCATGAACCTTCAGTAGTCTCGATGCATAAGCGATAACTTTGCCATATTGCATCAAAACACATCTTAGTCCACTGCCTGATGCATCACTATAAACAACGAATCCTTTCGATCCTGAAGGAAGAGTCAAGACCGGTGTTGTCGTCAATCGTCTCTTCAACTCCTCAAAGGCCTTCTGGCAATCTTTCGTCCATGCAAACTCCTAATCCTTATGCGTCAACCACATCATAGGCTCCTTAATCCTTGAGAAGTTCTCTACGAACCTCCGATAGTATCCAGCAAGTCCAAGAAAATTTCTCACCTCCGCAACTGATGTAGGTGTGGGCCAAGTTTCTATTGCAGCAACCTTCTCAAGATCAACTGAAAGTCCTTCTCCCGAGATGATATGTCCCAGGAAAGGCACCCTATCCAGACAAAACTTATATTTTTTTAGTTTGGCGTATAGCTTCTCCTGTCTCAGTGTCTCTAGCACGATTGTGAGATGCTCCTCGTGCTCTTCGTGGCTCTTGGAGTATATCAAGATGTCATCAATAAACACAACCACAAACTTGTCCAAGTAATAATAAAAAACTCTGTTCATCAAACTCATGAACACAGCTGGTACGTTGGTTAAACCAAACGGCATAACTAAGAACTCATAGTGTCCATACTTGGTCCTGAAGGCTATCTTTGGTATATCCTCTTTCCGCACTCTAATCTGATGATAACCGGATCTAAGATCGATCTTTGAGAATACACCAGCACCACTCAACTGATCAAATAGATCGTCAATGCGTGCCAAGGGATACCGGTTCTTGATGGTTACATCATTCAGTGCCCTGTAGTCAATACACAGGTGTACCGTTCCATCCTTCTTCGGCACAAATAATATGGGTGCTCCCCATGGTGAAACACTGGGCGAAATAAAACCCTTATCCGGAATATCATCAACTTGCTTCTTCAATTCTACCAACTCCTTAGGTGCAAGCCGGTACACTGATGAAGTGATAGGCTCCGCTTCTGGAGTCAAGTCTATTGTGAATTCTATTTCCCGATCAGGTGGTAAACCTGGGTGATCATCGAAAAATATATCTTATAGAAGCATAAAAAGTGTGCCTCAGACAGATGGCACAGTTTTCTACAAATAATTCAACAGTGAAAAGATGGCACACTATCTATCTGTTTGGCGCACTTTCTACTTGTTTCAGAAGAGAGATGCGCACTTTCTTAAGTGCTCAATACTTTGGCGCACTTTTGGAAGATGGTGCACTTTCTTAGTGTTACGAAAATTGGCACACAAACGATCTTCCGTCTCTCAACATTTAATGCAGCATACTGACATCTGACAAATACAAAAATCGAAGATTCAGAAGTCATCATTACAGCTAAGCTGCGGCACGCAGACCCAGGTTATCATTTAGCGACCCAATCGCTGTGCCAACTTCTTCAAAAGTGCGTTGTTGTACCAACTCCTTCAAAAGTGCGCCAATGAACCAATTTCTTCAAAAGTGCGCGTTGTGCCAATTTCTTCAAAAGTGTGTCGTTGTGCCAACTTCTTCAAAAGTGCGTCGTTGTGATAACTTCTTCAAAAGTGCGCCGCTGTGACAACTTCTTCAAAAGTGCGCCGCTGTGCCATCTTCTTCAAAAGTGCGTCGTTATGCCAACTTCTTCAAAGTGTGTCATTATGCCAACTTCTTCTAAAGTGTGCTGCTGTGTCAATACCTTCACAAATGCGATATTGTACCAACTGCTTCAAAAATGCGCCGCAGTGCCAATCTTACCAAAAATGCTTCAGTCTCTAGATGACTTCTAAAGTACGCATATTATCCTAAATGATAGTAAGTAGTTATGAGTGCGTGTCTTACATGCCGTACTTATCAGAAAAAGTGTACAAATAACTGTCCCCACGACCTATGATTTCCTCGTATAGGAAGTTACGTGTCAAGTAGGAAGTAAGTTATGCACCCACTCATTCCAAATATGGTATATTAGTCCACCAAAAGTGTGTGCATAATGGTAAAATAGTATTGACTATCTAAAGTGTGCGTACACTCTCATAACCGTTCCTAAATTCTATAAATACACCTACCTATACCTAAGAGGGGAACACACAGACAGATAGAGAGAAAGTGGCTAGAATTTTCAAGTTTTTGAAATTCAAGAACAGAGTGAGAGAAATAGAAGCTTGTCGTGTCGTTGTTGCCAAAGCTTTCTTATTGTCCAACTCTCCAAGGTTTTTCACAACATTCCCTACATTTTTCATCGTCGTATACAGTTCTTTGTTAGGGTGTGCATTTCTTCATCGTCGAGTGGTCCAAGGAGTAAAGTGATCGTCCGTAGATCAGATCTCTACAGATATACTTCTCCAGAATCAATTTTACTTAGATTCATGTTTATGATCTTTTTGTACTCTTTTTTTTCAATAGTTTGTAACACAAAATTTTCGTATAAACTTTTTCTCGTAAACAGTACCGTGGGGTGACACCACTATGAGGTACCTCGACAGGGTAAAGCCTCGACTTTGGGCCATGTCACCACCGCTTATAGTCAGCGTCAAGCACTATGAAGAAGCGTAGTACTCCATATTATTGTATGGTGATACCACTATGAGGTACCTCGATAGGCTAAAGCCTCGGTTGTGAGCCATGTCACAGCGGCAGTAATACTGCACATAGTCAAGGATACAGTAAATATGGGCTTGGTGGACCTCTGATATTGCGTCTCTATAATCCTACTATTTAGTTTTATGTTATTGGTTCAAAGAGAAATCTACCAGGCATATAGCTATTGGTTCAAGGGAGGACCATTGACTAGGAGAATATCAGGTACAATGGGTAGTCCTCAGAGATATTGTAGGATATGTACCCGGAACTACTGTGGTCTTCTATTTGTTCTTGATCAGAATATTTCCTGTGGAAGGATGGCTTTGACGCCTTAATGAGTTCTCGAGCAGAGTGAATGTCCGATGTGCGTTGCATAAAGCACTAGTAGTTTCAGCACTATAAAGGACTTGTATCCCATGCTACAGTGGCGTGACACCACACGAGGGAGTGAACCTTGGCTTCAGGCCATGTCACAACAGCGGTAGCACCGTACATAAGCATGTAGCCTAATGTTGAAAGAAGATAGAAAAATATAGTACAACACTACTAAGAGGCCAGTGACCTCATGCTACAGTGGGTGACACCACATGAGGGAGTGAACTTTGGCTTCAAGCCATGTCATAGCGGCGTATCATGGCATAGAAGCGCAAGGCTTCATGATAAGATATAGTACATCACTACTAAGAGGCTGGTGACCTCATGCTACAGTGGGTGACACCACATGAGGGAGTGAACCTCGACTTTGAGCCATGTCACAACGGCGTAGCACCGTACAAGAGCGCAAGGCTCCATATTGTGTGTAGTAACGGCACTACTAAGAGGCATGTGTCCTTATGCTACAGTGGAATAAAACCACAAAAGGGGAATCCTCGGCCTTGGACGGTCATGGCATTGCGTCATAGCACCCCACAGAAGCGTAAGGCTTTATGCAGGATAATAAACTCTCTATAATGGAAGAACCCACCTAAGTATATGGATAGAGATGTAGGCTATCTCTTGAGGAAAATCTTGTAGATGTCCAAGATACATACATTGAGACCAGGTCAGCATATGGCCTTTAACGTGCGATCGGATGGCACAGCTGAGGTCATTGTGTGAGTGGGAAGAATAGCAGCTATGGTACAAAATTTAAGGCCTACTTCATTCTTGTATCTTTAAGGCCTAGTTCATTATTGTATCGTACTGTTGTTTGACCCATGCGGGAAGATTCAAGTCGTCGATGATATCTATCATTATGTATGATAGCAGTCACTATGAGGAACGCTCAACCATATATTGTCATATATGTGGAGGATTGTTGGTATTTTTCACTTAGCTTTGGGAGTTTTAGTCCCACATTATAAAACCACCAATGTGTATATCTCAATATATAGCTATGCTTAGTATTGGTATATGCACATGGGGTGGTGGCCCATGTGGGTTGACTTTCCTAGAGGGATTAAGTGTGAACTCCATTATGACAATCTTTATTTTGTCACCACCACTGGAAAGCTTTCCTTAGGAGCTAAGTCCCGTAGGGGCTTAGCGACTCAGACTCCGACTCGGGCTCAGGCTCGGGCTCAAAGGCTCAAAGTGGCATACTTTGCACATAGCATGTCAGCATCATCGCATGGTACTCGTGCGCTCCTTTTATGTGTGATTTTCATTCACGGTTGCTAGCTCGGGCGCATGCTTCATGGCGCAAGCGGCCTGGCTATGCGGCCAAAGCGGTATGCTTTCCTGTACTATGCGGCAGAGGCACTATGTATCCAGGTGTTATGTGGCCAGGGGTTATACGGCCAGGGGCTACGCGACTAGGGTATTTGAAGCCAAGCGCTATGCAGTCAGATTTGGATGAGCGAGTTGCATGTGGAGGGGACAGTGTTTGCTTTAGGCGGCGCATGCGATATATGGTTTTTTGTGCCTTCTGAAAAATGTGACACATGCGACGCAAACGGCTGCTTTCAGCGTTTGGCTGTGTTATTTGCCTCGTGCATAACAACGTAACCTGCGACAGAGGCGACGCATACGGCACGGGCTGCGCCTGTGGCTTTGTCACCCAGATTTTAGGAGATTTGGTCAGTCAGCGCATATGCGGTCTGGAGTTTCCTCAGGCCACATAGGTTCTATTTTCCTCTATTTATAGAGGACCTCTTCTTTCATTTGAAGAGGGAGAAAATACAGATGAAAAACTAAGGACACCAGATCGTATTTTCGGCCCAGAGTGTCCCCCTTCCACATGGTGTTTTCGACTATTTTTGAAGGTGACATTGAGCGTTCCAGAAATTTATTTGTGAACTTGCTGGTTCCTGGGGGTAGATCGTTTGTACGACGAATCTTGCTTTGAGCAACGGTGGTTTTGACCACCCCAGCAAGGAGCTTTTCTTTAACTTTTTCTTTGCTCGTTTATTATCATTGTAGCGTCTACGAACGTAAAGAGAAGAACATTTTTCTTGTAGCTTGTTATAATCTTTAATTTTTTTAGAGTTTGTTTGTAACATGTTCTTGGTTCATGCTTCGTTGGAATCGAGAATATCAGATGAGAAACTTTTGTGTGAATCTCTATTTTCGACGATAACTTGGGTTCCAATATGGAGGAGACCTTCGGGTCTCACTAGTAGCTCCGTTATGGCCCACGTTCTACCATCATTAATTTGCCTCGGGACTAATAATAATCATACAAGCCTTCAAGTTTCAACTTGATAGAATGACAGGTGATCATCAAACAGTAGATCTATTTTTGTTTCACTAGTTTGATATTGACGATTAAAATTATAATTATAATGGTTAGGCCATGATTCTACATTATGTAAACTACATATTGTGTAATTAAAGTTATCTTATTTTTTTTAAGATTAAAATGGGTGATAATTTCGGTTTCATTTACTATTTCAGGATGTAAAGGTTTTTTTTTCCTAAGATGTCGACACCAAAGTTTGCAAATGTGAATGCTTCTCCTAAAAATCAATAAGAAGTTTAACACTCCACTCCTCCTACGCTCCCTCATATCCCTCGTATAGAGATCAACTTGAATGAACTTCTTGTCGATCCTGGATTAAGAAAGAATATTCATTAGTATGGTGTTAATGATAGGGAGAAAGTTCGATAGCGGTATTTCCAAAAAGGACCTATAAACCTAGAAATCATTATTATTTTTGTGATACTATTTCTGGAGTCAATCTTAGTTTTTTTGCTACTTGGTTTGTGGAGTACGATTAGTTGGAGTATAGCATATCGAAAGATATTGCCTATTGTTAGGTTTGTTATCTATTCAAACACAACTATGGACACCAAGGCGGTAGTGATGCATTTGTTAGAGAGGGGTTTAGAAGTTGGAAGAAGAAGAAGATGGGCAAATTCAGTATTCATGTTGGAGCCATTATAGTAATCATAATCAATGTTTAAGGACTTGCACTGATCTACTACTTCAACGACAACACATAGAAGTTTGCATATCTAATCAACTCAAACAAGTTTAAGCAGATTATTGTATTCAATTGACTGCATCAGTTGATTGTATTAGGTTTCTTTTAAGTTAAGGTTTGGCATTTCGTAGTCACGATGAATCTGAGGATTCGGCAAATCAGGATAACTTTTTTGAACTCCTACGATTTTTTGCCGACCAAAATGAAGAAATCAATAATCTTTTATAGAAGAATGCTACCGAAAATCATAAATTGACATTGCCTAGAAAACAAAAAGAGATTATTAGTATCATTGCAAGTGAGACTACAAATACAATCATCAGAGTTGGTGATGGTTTGTTTGCTATTTCAGTTGACGAGGCACATGATATATCTGTGAAAGAATAAATGTATGTTGTTTTACATTTTGTAGATGATAGAGGATGCATAGTTGAGCACTTTCTTGATATTGGATATATAAGTGATACTACTGCCTTATCACTTAAGGAAGCTATCGAAGTCCTTTTTTTAGTGATTGACTGAGTTTATAAAGTATACGTAGGCAAGGTTTTGATGGAGCAAGCAATATGTGAGATGAGTTCCATGGTATTAAAGTTTTGTTTATGATGGAGAATCCAACTGCCCATCATATTCATTATTTTGTTCATCAATTTCAACTGACACTTGTAACTGTTGCTAAAAATCTGTGAGACCCGTCTCACTATTTTAGAATTATTGTATTTTATCTGGTATATGTGTTATAGCTGTATATTGCTTCCCATATAATTTATGAATTTTTCTAGCTACTTTTATGTAATTTCTAGAATTATGAATAGTGATATTCACCCTTTGATATATATAGCCTTTCCTTCTCTCTCCTCCTTATTCTTCTTCATTTCCTTCTTTTTCTTCATTTTCTCCTCCTCTCCTCTCCTTGGCCGAACCCTAGCCCCAACCGTAAGCTTGCCTTGGGTAGTAGTAGTAGTTTAGTAGTGGATTTAGACAAGTACATCTTGCCAATGAGAAAAAAAACTTGCAATATTACACTTATTTAGCTTTCTTGCATTTTTTATTGCTCTATATTGTTCTTTATGAGTTTTTCTACATGTTTAATTTTTGGTATTTTTGGTTTTGAGGTCTTGGTTGGAGTAGATATAAGTTTTCAGTTTGTAGCTTCCATGAGTTTACTTAGTTTTGATCTCTTAAAAATTGATGTTTTCCAAGACTAGTGGTTCCATGTTGAGAAGCACTTGATTTCATAAGGTTTTGAACTTTACTTTGCTGGATTCGGACTTGAAATGAGAATTTCATGGAGAATATAAATTTTCTATACTTGGAACTTTTCCATGACAGACTTGCTATTTTGGTGACGATGGGACTTCATGGGCCCAATACTGTAAACACCCTGAATTTTTGAGAATAATATTAAAATAAGTTACTTCGATTTTGGTATTTTTCTGGAAATTAAAACAAAGATGATTGAGATTAAAGAATTTTTAAGTGTGGCCAAAGGGTGTTAAAATATTCTGGAAGTAATAAATTATTGTGTAAAATGGAAAACCGGACGCCTGGCATTTTTCGGTGGAATTATTGGACCCCGGAGCAACAATTTAAGGTCAAAAAGCTATTGGATTGTGAACCGAACCCAAGCGAACCAGAACCCGAAAACCCGCTGAGAACCCGACCCGTCAGCGAACCCTAGCCGTGAACACTGTAGCCTACTTAAACCCCTGCCTCGGCTTCCGTGCTCCACCCCGCCGCCAGACCCTCTCCCATCTCTTTCCGCCGAGACTCCCAAGCACCTAGCCGTCGACGCATCGTTCTTTCCCTTCACGCGTCCAGAACCCCCGACCCCCTCGAGCGCCGCCGCGTCCGCCCTCGGCTCCTCACGTCGAGCCGCTGTTCCCGGGCGAGTTCGATCTCGCCGCCGACCGACTGTCCCTGACTCGCGTCGAGCCGCTGTTCCCGGTCGAGTTCGATATCGCCGCCGACCGACTGTCCCTGACCTCGACTTTGCCGCCGTCCGCGAGGGCCCCCGTTCACCTCGCCAACCCACGCGAATCCCTAGGCCGGCCGCCCGCTGACCTAGCTCCAACTCCTCGAACACATCCACTCTCTGAACCGGCCCAACAGACACAGGACACACCGCGTGGACACGACCAGGACTCGGCTCGCGTCAACTTGGTTTTCGGACACGCAGATTTCAGCATTCACGGAGCCATGTTCAGGTACCGTTTTCTTTCACCTCACAACTCCGTTTTTGATTTCGTCAGTTGCTACACGTAGACTGTATAACCCTCTCGGTGCCCGTGCAACTCGCTCGGAGCATCGCGTCCCGTGTTGATCGTACACCGCGATCCAAAAACAGGAAAAATAACGCCCTGTTTCACCCCGAAACTGAGTACGCCCCGCCAAACGGGACGACTTGGTTGCACGCGGTCTTTACCGAACTGTGCGCGACGTTGATACGGTCGTGTGGGATTTCGCAGAAGTGGATTCGGAGGTGCGTGCACCCCGGAATCAACGCGTATCCGCCGACGACACCCCGTATCCGACCTTTCTGGAACACGCTGTAACTTTGTGTACACACGTCGGATCGAGACAAAACTTGCGCCATCGGACTCGTAGCAATACGCTGGTCCTGTGACCCAAGTTTGGTCCGAATCTGAGGATGTTGACAAAATCGCGTATCGTAGGCCCCACAGGCTCTACTTGACGGGCGATTTTGTGATCGGCTCATCGGAATCCAATTTTGGAAGTTCCGTTGGGTTCGTATCATCGTTCCTGACTTGCAGACACTGAATTTGCAGAATTTGGAGACCTTTGACCCTGACACGCTTTTCGGTGCAAAGTGGCCCACATATGGACCCCGCTTTGGCCCGAAAATGACCTTTTTGTCCCTGTGTCCAAATTGGACGTAAGGACAGGCATTTCTAGCAGATTGATACCTTCTGAGACTGTTGGTGGTGTTATTACAGCTTTTGGAGTAGCACCTACCGGATCCACAGATACCAGGACTATTGGGGATATTCGGACATCAGGCAAGTGTACCTTGCCAAACTCTGCAGTATTGTTACATATTTTTCTTGCTTCATTTATATTGCTGTGCATGCTCAACCTAGGAACGTGTGATGTACCTAGCGTCCGATTATCAGTCGGGTGTCAACACTGTACGCATTGTTGGGTACTGTCATCTAGAGATGGACATTCGTGACACTATATATTCTAGTACTTGTCTTATCAAGTACCATACGACCCAGGACACTTGACACTGTTCATGAGACAGGATATTCCCGAGATATTCGTGGTGATTCTGTGTAGGATACATGACTTGACAGAGATACTATTTCTATAGATACATATGACTTGTTGCATTAGAGATGATCCCGCTTGACATGGACATGAGACGTTATGGTCATGATATGCGTGATTACATTGGGTGGGGAGAGACACACAGGCTACAGGCTGTTTTATTATATATATCTTCTACTATTGTGAGGTCGTAGACTCTCGGAGCAGAGCTAGACACATTACTTGTTATTACCACTACCGGCTCCCCGACACAGAGCTTGTAGTGGCTCAGCCTGAGTACTCGTGATGCTCTTATCTTGTATTTCACTTAGATGGTTACTTACTTGCCCTATTTATCTCATTATTTGCTGCACTGCTTATATTTTGGCTTGTATATTTTTTGTACCTTGCTATGTCCCCTGAGGACCTGGATATGGATTGTGTCCCCAGGATTTGAGGACGAGATCTATCCCGAGGTATACGGGACTGGAGCAGGAGTTGATCCAGGAGCTGTACCACCATCCGAGGATGAGGTGTTAGCCGAAGACTTTTTCTGAGCATCCATGCTTCATGCTCAGTATTTATTTATTTACTTTCAGTCTTTCATATTCTGGTCTGTGGAACCATTGTACTAGATATTTATCGGGTTGTTCCCCGAAGCACTTGTGAGACTGATGGATGATTTATATTTCTTTATTTACTCTGTGGATCATATTTCATATCTGGTGTGGATGAGATTAGTTGTACCATGATTGTCGTAGACTTGTTATATTACAGCTTAAGTATGCCCTGATGGATCCATTAAATTGGGTTTGTCCATCGGTGCGTACTGCTGGCCATTGCCACGCGTCCGGTCCCACGGTATTTTGGGACTGGGGCGTGACAAATACCTATGTTACGGAGAGTGCCATGTGGCACGAAACTCTTTGTCGCATATCCTTGCAGCATGTGCCTAAATTGTTGGGCGCATGACTGACCCCACAATTGAGTTTTTGAAACAAAGTGCTTGAAAAAGATAAATGACAAAAACTTTTTATGTTGACTCACCGGGCGCATAAAGGTATCCATACAACCAAAGTCTCAAGTGCCTCTTCCTTGATTGAGCGCATGACTGAACTGACCTTGGCACTACTTTTCATAATTTTGTCTTTTTTCTCAAACTCCTTGTCTCGACCAGCCATATCGGTTACTTCTCTGACATGGCCAGTCACATCAGTCACTTTCCTGACCTTGTATTTATTGCATGTCACTCACCTTGTCCCGAGGAGTGGACTTTGTATCTCTCATGCGGCCAGCTCTCTCATGCGGCCAACTCTTCTATGCGGCCAACTCTTGCATGCAACCATCTTACCCCATTCGCCTATGATACTTATAGTAGCTTAACTTTTTATAATTTGTTCTCTTATGATTTAATTATTTCCATTGTTTAGCCTCTTCTGTTTAATTGTTATGAATATAAGTTTTCTCTAAATTGCTTATAACTCCAATTGTGACAACCTGCCAAAACTTAAAAATTTTTGAACATAGATTGTATTGACACTGTTAATCTGAACTCCCGACACCTGATCTGTACTAATATTTCTGATAGTGGCTCGACGCAGCTCACTCCTGATATGCTAGAATTAAACTTGGATTGTATTGACACTGTTAATCTTGAACTCCCGATACCAGACTTGCCCTGGTATTCTTGATAATAGCTCGTCGTATCGAGTTAACCTGACATGTACCGATACTCCCGATAGTGGCTCGACGAAGCACATTCCTGACATGCTAGAATTTTCTGAACTGTAATGCTTGAATTGATAAGATAAATTCTCGTGGTTGATTTGCTTGCTCATGTCCTGAACGTACTTGTCAAGCTACTGTCATGTCCTGTCTTGCATCATGTCTAAGACAAATTTTTGAGAACCACGGCATAAATTCTTGATAACTTGCCCAGGATAACAACTAGATTAATGAATTAGAAGCATCTAGAGAGATTTTTTGGCTACATGTAATCCCGGTATCCCAACGACATCTGATGGATTTGGAGCTCTCCATCGCGAGGGACACACTTCCAACGCACCGTCGAGTGTTGCATATTCCTGTAAATTACTGTACCTGATATAATCCATTATATGTATCCACCTGGATAACCCGAATATTCTGCAGGGCATGTGGCTGTATAGAATCTCAAACTGCATGTGTTAGTAACTAGGACTGTGATAACCCTAATTAGCTAATAATAGCAAGCCGTAGGGCATGATTTGCCGTGATTGCTTGATTTCCAGTCTAGTCCTGTCCTAATTTGTTTAACAACTGATCCAAAAATTATAACCTGAGTATTGATTCCAGATATCCTTGTTTAAATACCCCAGAACTGTTTAACTGTTATTTTACCTGTTGTACTTATTTAACTGTTTTTTGTGTTGTTTCTTACTGATTTGTATGCATGATGGTTTTAGTTCCTAAGTTGGCTCCCTTGTGGTACTTGTTGTTTTGGGGTCTGACCCCACTGGTTTTGTATGGCCAGATTTTAGAACAGGACCGTAGGATCTTTCGTATTTTCTGCCTCAAGATGGTGAACACCAGGAGCACCCGAGAACATGAGTGGATTTCTTCTTATCACCTACTTGATCTTGTACTTATACTTTTGAGGCATTTAGCCACCGAGCATGTGTTTAGCTCGTGTTTTGAAACTTGACATTCTAGCATGCGGGCCTACATGTAAAGCATATTCTAAACTATAGCTAGAGCTGATCATGTAATATTACACTACTTCTAGTTCTTCATTTTGTAACTAGCTTCATGATCATCTGTGTATGTATAGTTTGGAACGTCTTACTATTATATGTTTGGTAATCATACATCTTGTAACTTGTTTCTTGCTTGAAATTGAGACACTTAGGACTCTTGCCCCAGGAATGACTGTTGGATTGTAGAGTAAACCCTCACATGTTTAGACAGCCTTGACCGTATCTCAGAGTGTTAGTACTCTGGTGTACGTAGCTGGCTTTGTCCGCCTCCGCTCTCCAGTATTCTGTTTCTGGGGCGTGATAAAATCTTACAAAGATTGGTGCATTCTTTGATATTGTAGCACTTTATCAAACATTGTTGGAGCCTCCTATAAAAATTTTATTCGAGAGAAATAATTTGAAAACTTATTCAAAGAATTGGTTATGGTGAATTATTGACCGAAAGATATTTGAAGCAAGAAAAAGTATTGAAACGACCGGATGATACACGTCGAGGTTCTCATTTTGGCACAATAGTGAGTTTGATAAACTTATTTTCCTCAATAATTGATGTGCTCTTGGTTATAGGAGAAGATGCACTTGATATGACTCACATAATTTAAGCAGATGATCAATGTGAGAGAATTCAAACTTTTCAGTTTGTATTTTGTTTACACGTAATTAAAATGATCTTGAAAATTACCAACGACTTGTCACAAACATTACAAAGGAAAGATCAAGACATTGTTAATGTTATAAATATTATGAAATAATTAAGCAAATACTCCAAAGAAAGAGAGACGGTGGATGGAAATTATTGTTGAATGGTGTCTTTATTTTGCATAAAACATAGAATCAGAGTCTCATACATGGAAGTCAAGTTCAAAATTAATGGAATATCACATCATAATATTGAAGAATGCATAAATCTTTACCAATCTTATTGAATTATTCTATTCCGTATTGATTTACAACTTCAATAGTTGAATAATCGATTTACTAGGGTGAATACATAGTTGTTTGTGTATGCCGCATTTTGATCCAAGCGATTATTTCTCTGCATTTGATATAGATAAGTTGATACAGTTTACTGAGCTTTATCTATCTAATTTTGATATAGATAATCTTTCATGTCTTCGATATCAACTTTCAAACTATATTGAGGACGTCCACACCAACGAGCAATTTTCTAATGTTATAGGAATTAGTAAAGTTGCTAAAAAATGGTTCAAACCAAGAGATATCGACAATATTCGTTAATATTTCTGCTTATGAAGTTGGCATTAATCTTATCCGTTGTGACAACAACTGTCAAGTGGTATTTTCAGCCATAAAAATTATCAAGACTCAGCTACACAATCGACTTGGAGATGAGTTTATGAATTACTCTTTGGTCGCTTACATTAAGAAAGATATGTCTGAGACTGTCAACAATGAAGACATTATTAACGATTTTAAAATATGTGCAATCTTAGAGGAGTAATGTAATATGATATTAGTTATTTTATTTTTTGTAAGACATGTGAAACTAAATATATGTATGCTATTTTTTAGTATATGAATTTATTTTTGGCTTTCTTTATGGTTAAGTCGATCCCCCTCTCTTAAATTCCTACGTCCATACATGTTTATATGAAAATTTTTGATTATTAATTGATGTGTTTGTGAAACTGTGTATGAGGTGTGAATAGAAATTGTAGTCTTTTCTAAGAAGCTTTCTTTAAGAAATCTGATTTTTTTTTTCCGGCTTTGTTGCTTGTTGGTATAGGAAATGAAGTGACTTTTGTCTCACCATCTTTAGCTTTAAAATTACTTCTAACATATATCTTTTAGGGGGTGGTACATGAATTTTTTTTATTTTCTGACAAATTTGTGGTGGAAAATCTATTTCCATATTTGATTTAGTTTAAAAATATATATCTTGAAGAATTATGAATACCTGGATAAATAATTTATCCACAAAACATGAGAATATTATCTCATAAGAATAGGTGGGTATATCTTTTTTTGCTCGGACAAATTTTTTTTCGTTTTTTTTTATCCTTTTTAGTTTTTATTCTTTTTATTTTTTTCTCTGAAAATATTTATATAGTCACCAAATATGGGAATATAAATTTCAAAAAATTTAATTATTTGAAATTTGATTCCCGAAAATATAGAATTATCGGTTATATAATATCTCACATACCAAACACCCCCTTAATAATAATTGTATTAGTTTTAAACACTGAGTAATGGCATGGATTCATTTGTTCGCTCTGCTTTGAATGATTGAATCCAATAAAACGTTGGATGGCAGAGTGACCAGAGTCGCTCTAAAACTTCTAACAATCTGTGCACTTTTTTTATTTTGTCATGAATATAGATATTTGTAAGCAATGCTGGATCACATCCAATTTGTAAAAAGATTAGCGATGTACTCCAACCTAGGGGTGAGCATTATTAGATTTTTTTTATCGAGAATCGAAGCGAACCGCATACTGAATAAGAGATTCATTTCGATTTGGTTTTGAAAATACTAAAAAAATTTATTCGGGTTCAATTTTGTGTTTCGATAAAAAATTAAAATATGAATAAGACTTACGCAACTTTGTACCTAACTTTATGCATATTTTATGATTTAAATGTATATATTTTGAAAATACAATTCTATTTATGTGTTTTAAAATCTAACTTTGATAATTTAATATCTAATTTAACTTCGTAGCTAACTTTGAACTGTCAACTAACATATATAAAAGTTATATTTTTAAAATATAATTTAACACAATTTCAACTTTGAGTCCGAACCTAATTAATAAAAATAGTCAAGGTGAATAAATTGAATCGATTATTGATACGGTTTGATTCGATTTCGATTATGACTAATTTTAATTTAATTACAATTTTGAATTCCTAGAAGTTCCATTTATTTGATTTTAAATATTTTAATTCTGTTGAACTACTGGTTTTTCTTTTTGACAATATCATTTTGATTCGATTGAAATCGAATCATATTGAAACGCTCGTGGTAGGTCGCGTCCTTGAACACTATGTCGACATCAACGTATATTTGGTTGCATGGAATAGGACAAAAGTTAATCCGGATTGATTGCAAGCTGATTCCATTGGGCACGGCTATAGGCTCCACTAACCCCCAAATTGGCACACTGTGCATGACATTGGCAGAGAAAATAAACAAACATTTTTTTACCATTCTTATCTCCGTTTGTTCCATCAGCAGCAGTGGCAACAGCAACGACGACGAATCTCTATTATGAGCCCACCGTCAAAAGCACAATAATTGCACACTCCTCCGAGGCGGACGGCCAGGATCCATTGCACTCTCGAGCGGTGGGGCCCACGCACAGCGTTTGGTTCGTTTTCCGTTCTCCGCACCGCGCCCCCTTCGTCTGCTTTATTATATATTCTTCTTCTCTCGGCGCCAACATCGATCAATTCACCACTCTTCTCTTCTTCCTTCTTTTTTCTCTTCGAGGGTTCACATCGAAACCCTAGAAATGACATGTCGGTGCGTGGTTCTTACGAAGGTCGGAGACGACAAGGAAGTGAAATATTCAGAGGGAATATTCCCCATCTAGGCCATGAGGCGGTCTAGTCCGGACCAGAGCTCGAGCAATGTCGTCGCCGATCTGGACTCCTCCCAGGACCCCATTTGGGACTCCATCAGAGCCGAGGCCAAGTACGAGGTTTGTTGTTATTCTCAATTTTTTTTTTTTTTTGATTATTTTAGTTTGACTTGTCGAGAAAGTATGCTATTTTGGCTTGATCATGGGGAAGGCAGGAACTTGAATTCCGTCTCTTTTGTTGTAGGTTGAATATCTCATTTTCAACTCTTTGATATGTTTTTGTTGCAAATGCGTACAGTGATTAATTAGAATTCTCCAAGTTTTCTATATAGTGGTTAATGGAGGATTTTGCTGATGGAGTACTTTGTGGTCGCAAGATCTGAAGTTGGAAGGGAAGTTCTACAAGAATGCTATAGGACCAGCTATGCTTTATGGATTGGAGTGTTGGTCAATTGAGAAACATAATGTCTAGAAAGTTAGTATAGCCGAAATCAGTGGCAGATCCAGGATTTCAATTAACTGGGGACACAATCATAACGGAGTTTGGGGACAACGTCTCCGATTTTTTTTTGGAAAGTATAATAATATAATATAATATTAAATAGTATTATTTTTATATAATAAAGCATTAGACATCATAATTGTTCTCTACGAGCTTTCATACTTTGAAAGCGTTTAAGTACAACATCATTTGTAACATTACTAAACAACTCTTTCTCTATAAATCTTACAAGACTATCATTTAAAAACTGATCACCAATTCCATTACTTCAATTCCAACTCAACTTCAATCACAATCCACAAATCAATTCTACAAATACAAACATCGACATACTAGACGAGTTTTTATTCGTTTTTTTTTTTCCAGCCTGAATAAAAAAAAAATTTGAATAAAAAAAAAATACAAACTATGATTGAATAAAATACAAACTTCAATCACAATTTCAGCTACTTTCTGCATACAACACAAATCAATTTTACAAATACAAACTTTAATCACAATTTCAGCTATTTTCTAAATATAAAAAATTAACAATCCCAACACAAATCAACGCATGGTTACCAACACCAATATTGAATACTACTCACAAATATTGACTACTACTACTCACTACTGCTTCCAATATTAACAACTACTGCTCACCAATATTGACTACTACTACTCACTAGTACTGTTGGAGGAGGAGACATCAGCTCATAATGAGAACAATACCGTTGGAATTGGTAATAATAATAATAATAAATTATTTTTATTTTTTCACTGGGGGCCTGGTGTCCAGTCCCTTCCACTTGCGTTCTCCCCTGGCCGAAATGAGGAGGCTAAGATGGATGAGTGACAATACATTAAGCGAAAAATTTTGTACACAGAAACTAAATTTGCTGAAATGGAGCCAAGAGCACAAATTTTTTAAAATTTATAACAAAAGAACAACAACGCCCTTCCAATTGGCATTTTCATTGAACTAGAGTTTGGAAAAAAAATCTAATCAAATGATACGCCCCCATAAAAACGTCCTTTGGATGGCATTTTTTTTAATCTAAAAAATGCATGGAAAAAATTGGCTTCCATAAAAACGTTATTCCGATGCTCTCTTTTTTGTTGCTAAAAACACCCTTTAGGTGGATGTTTTTTTAGCATAATACGAATAGTGTTGTCTCATATATATATGTGTGTGCGTATAGGAGGTTTTGGGTTCGAATCTTTCCATACTCATTTTTTTCACACTAAATAAAAAAACTAAACTTGTCCATCCCAAGGGCATTTTCTGTCAAGAAAACGTCCATACAAATGGCTTTTTCAACCTTTTCAAGTGAAAACGCCCAAGGGCGGAGCCACATGTAGCACATTGGTGTCCACCGCCCCCACAGTGGACCCCGATGTCTTCTATGATTTTTTTTTAATTATTCTTAAGGTTTGCTCCCACAGTTCCAAAAAAAAAGAGACCACCTCCACGGAATGAAATGTCTGGCTCCGTCCCTGAAAACGTCCATGCAAATGACGTTTTCTTGATTAGAAACGCTCTTAGGATGAGCGTTTCACTTAATTTTTTTAACATGCTAATGTTAATTAGGCTACTAAGCATGTGGTATTTGCATTAAAAACGCCCTTTCAAAGAGTGTAATAGGTCATTTTCATTAAAAACGTGCTTTCGAATGGCGTTTTAATGCTCTTATCTCAATTTCGTAAAACATTGTCCTGTCAGTACAATTTCAAGAAAGTTTGTTTCTGTGTACGGAAATTATCGTACATTAAATGATTGAAAGAAATGAGTATATCAATGGAAAGTTAGAGGTGGTGTCAATTGAGGACAAGATGAGAAAAAGTGTAGGACAGTGTGATTTACTTGGCATTTATTCCTTTTTTGATTGCCTACCGTCTATGTTGCACGGACACAAATATGACATGATGATACCGGACAAAAAGATGATTTTGGTGTGTCCTTGTGTGTTTTGGACTGACAATGTCATTTCTGACATGGGCACGACACTGATTTTTGGAGTGTCCATCCGTTCTCCATAGGCTACTTTCAAAACATTGCAATTTGTGTTAATTTTTGTATCTTTCACATGATACATGAACACATGTATCTGGTTTCTCTTTGGTACCGTTTGGACACCGGAATTAGCTTCTGGTTAAAGCCAAATCATGTTGAACACAATGTTCGCACACAGAAGAGTAATAATTCACAATTCTGGTTAAACTGTCATAATGTTTATCTTTGACTTTTGTCTATCCATTGAGTTCCTAGATTTCAAAAGGAGATTGGAATTGGGGAATTAAGGCTCCTTCTGATACATGTAGGCACATGGAAGAGCCTTGAATTAGAACTGTAATTCTTGGTAGTCTAGCTGACATTCATGGAACGTAGTTGGCAACTCTAGAATTAGGCATGATTTCTTCTCCGAGGAATTATCTAATTCCACGATTCCTATGACCCTATAATTTTACGAATGCTTTCTTCAAAGATTTTAGTGATCAGAGGACTAATAGCATTATATATTATTGATGGTAGTTCTATGATGCATTATAGCTTTACAGTGAGTCCATTCTACACTTCTGATTCTTTCTGAATATTATATTTGTTAATCTTTCAGGCCGAGAAGGAGCCAGTTCTAAGTAGCTTCTTGTATGCGAGTGTTTTGTATCATGATTGTTTGGAGCAGGCCTTGGTATTTGTTCTTGCTAATAGGCTTCAGAACCCGGCGCTACTTGCGACGCAGTTGATGGACATTTTCAATGATGTAATGATGAACGATAGAGGTATCCGACGCTCCATTCGACTAGATATTCAGGTGATCTTATTGCCATCTGACTGGGCATCTTAGTTTCACCGCTAATTATGTGTTAACCATATTGAAATATGTTGGGAGCCAGTTCCGTTAACATAGTATGACTTAATTTCTTGTTCAGGCATTTAAAGATAGGGATCCTTCTTGTTCATCATATAGTTGGGCACTATTGTACCTTAAGGTATGCTATACTCTTTTGAAGTATTTCCAGGTTTGTCGTTTATGACTTCTTTTTTGATGTAAGACAAGACCAAAGTGTATCTAATATCTTGGTCTAGTCCTTTCATTACCAGGATATTTATGCTTCTCAAGATGTTTACTTTATTAAAAATGTTACATCTACATGATTTTCTGTAATGGATATTCTTTGTAATATTTAAATGCTTGTAATGCTCATGTTATTATTCTTTCAGGGTTACCATTCTTTACAGTCGTATTGTGTAGCATATGCATTGTGGAATCAAGGCCGCAAATTATTAGCGTTAGCATTGCAAAGTCGGATTAGTGAGGTGATTTTCCACAGCCAATAGCATCTTCCTTTGATGGATTTTTTTTTTTTGCACTAAGTGTAGCTTACTGCAGTTATCACGGATTCTCCATAATTTGAATTCATTTGGACTTTATGTAGGTTTTTGCTGTCGATATACACCCAGGTACCTTTCCTGTTAAGACCATAAGAGTAATAAAACTGAAAAATAGCGACTAGTTTGAGGTTCAACATATTTACTTGTTTATATTTTCAAATGATATGTATGATACCTCTAGCAAAGACATTTCTATGGATGTACAAAATTACATGATGGAATTTTATTATTCATTCCTTTACTCATTAGTAATTCCTTCTGACTTACATACTTTGCAAATACTCTACAGCTGCCAAAATTGGAGAGGGAATTTTATTGGATCATGGAACTGGTTTAGTAATTGGTGAAACTGCTGTTGTGGGAAACAGTGTTTCACTGATGCAGGCAAGTATGCTTCTTTCATTCTCACTTCAATGTCATGGTGAATTTTAGTAATTTTGTTAGCCTTGCATGAATAACCCTTCGGTGCTTCATTTATTAAGTAGTGCTAGGTATTATTCTGTTGAATTTAGTTGGCTTATAATCAAACTGGAGAATTACTCAACCTATCTTCATTGATAACTTGGTAACATATCATCGAACTGGTCAAGGATGCTGAATATCAGAAACATTTGTTGATGCCAAGTAAAGAAAATTTGAACCTTTCTCATGTTATCTTTAAGATAATAAAAAATAGGGTTCTGAAAGCCTGTTGGAGGTTTTAGGGCACTTGCAACCTGTTTAAATGTGCGGAAAAGGAGCACCTGCTTAACAGTTTGATCTTTTAATCAGTAAGGTGGGGATGGAAAGGATGCAAAACTTATTTTATTTGGCATTTTGGCGTAGCATCATGAATTATAATTTAAAATGTGAAATATCATATATACAAGAACATGAACGCAGTTAAACACAATGACTCGTATTTGTGCATCTTAACTATATAGACCTGGTGTATTTATATCATTTCTCTGGTTATGATTTGTGATACGGAGTTTTGTGAACTTTAAGCATGGAAGGTGGATATGAACTATCTATTAGCTTTGGCTATAGAGCATAGTGGGGTTGACTGGATGGGGGATAGTAAAGGTTCCAATAATTGGAAATCATGTTGTTCGAAAATTGAGGATGAAGTTGTGGCAGCACTTGTGGGCATTGTTTAGGAGTAAATATGGTTCTGCCTAAATTTGTTCTTTTTCTTCAGTTTGCCTTGGCAGTTCTTAGCATTTTTTCCATCGTTCATTTGTTTGCCATCTTCTTTTGTTTTCTTTACATCATCTCCTATAAGGACTCATATTTCTGTTGAACTGTTTTGTCCTTGTTCAAACTTAAGTGATGTTTTCTGATACCATTTTGCTTTTATAAATAAAAAACCCATCATCCCTTATGTTGTGGATGTCCGGTTACAGGGCATCACTTTAGGAGGCACTGGCAAGGAGATTGGAGATAGACACCCTAAAATAGGTCAAGGTGCTCTTATTGGAGCTGGTGCAACTGTTCTGGGCAATATTACAGTTGGTGAAGGTGCTATGATTGCTGCTTGTTCCCTGGTTTTAAAGAATGTACCTCCTCACAGGTTGGCAAATTTTTATCTCAAATTCTTCTGAAAACTTAAATAATATTTTAACTTTTAGTTATTAACTTCTTTTTGGTACCATGAATGCTTGTGAGCTAATCATTGCACTTTGTATATGAAAATTTGTTATATATATATATATATATATATATATATATATATATATAATAAACTGGATTTAGTGTCCTATTCCGCCTAATTTGACGTGAATTATTCTCCATCTGGAGAGCATTTTTTATAGAACTTGTGTCAGTTCTTTATTGCATGTATTTAAAACTATGGCATATTTTGACTTTGGGTTGACTTGTTTATGAGAGACACCATCACTAGTCAATGAAACTATGATGGTTGATCTTGGTATCCTGTATATTGAACCCTTGTCTATGTGCTGCGACAACCAAGGTGCCATATTTATTCCTGCAGTCTGATCTTCCATATCAAACACATTGATGTTGACTGTCACTTTCTTCGTGATGAACAAACAAGTTTGCACCCCTTCCATCCGATTTGAGGACCATACAATCAATTTGTACACCAAACTTCTAGCATCTTCTCGACTTCTCTTTTTTCTGTTTTATGTAATAAGATGGCGTGTATGATATATTTGCTCCAGCTAGAGGGGAGTGTTAGAGTTTAGCCCTACTAAGTCTAGTCCATCTATTTGACACTAGTATATATATGCACGTGTTTTACACGGATCATAGCTAATTTTATTAGGAACACTAAAAGACAACTGCTTTGATTATTCTAATATTTATTAAAAACTACTTAGGAAGTCCAAAAGACAAACCCTTAACTATTCTAAATTTATTATTATGTTATTATATATAGATATTATTTAATAATAAAGACTATTTATGAAGACCAAAGGACAACTTTCGTAATTACCTTAGTTGTCCTTATTAATAACTTTAATGAACACTTTCATTAGTCAATTTATTCAAGGGTATATTTGGAAGAAAAAGTTTCATGGTGAAGCCAACTTTTGGCATTATATAGTAGTATAGATTCTTATTGGGGTTTTCTTGGTTTTCCTTAGGAGTTTTATATATACGCTCTTATCCTTTATGAAGTAAGGCTATTGAACCATTCTCTTGACATCCCCTATTTGTTCCATGACACTTGCCTACATCTCATGTTGTCTAAATTCTCACAAAAGTGTGCCAATATAGACTCTCTTATCCTTAATGAAGTAAGACTATCAAACGATTCTCTTGACATCCCTTATTTGTTCAATGACACTTGTCTACATCTCATGTTGATCTAAATTGTCTCACTGTCAAACGTGTGCCTCCAAAAGTTCATAACAGTTTTCCTTCAAAAGCTCCTAACAGTTTCTCCAGTTGTGGAGACATGTTTTAAATGCTGAATATATCATGGCTGGTTGAGACACACCTGGATAGCTGATAAAGTGTTGATGTTTCATTTGAATGTGTTTAAACACTTGGCCTTTGGTTTCTTTGTTTGTCTTATCATTTGATCTATATGTTTGTTGTCGACATCTCATGTTGATCTATAAATTGTCTCTGCGCCTCCAAAAGTTCATAACAGTTTTTCCTTCAAAAGCTCACAACAGTTTCTCTGGTTGTGGAGACATGTTTTAAATGCTGAATATATCATGGCTGGTTGAGACACTTCAGGATAGCTAATTAAGTGTTACTGTTTTATTTGAATGTGTTTAAACACTTGGCCTTTGGTTGCTTCGTTTGTCTTTTCATTTGATGCTATATGCTTGTTGTTATTTTCCTCCACGAAGAGAAAAATCAGTATATATCTATCAGTTCCACTGATTGGTTTTCTAATGCTATTGTGAGCTAAAGCATGGTTGCAGGAAATCCAGCAAAGATTGTTGGACAGGTAGGAGATCAAAATCCATCTCTGACCATGAACTATGGTTTGTTTCCTATATACTTTTTCCCCAGTTTCTAGTTATCTGGCAAATTGCATCATGAAGCATCAAGCATGCTCAGATTCATGTGCCATTGAACTTTTTCCTGAAGATATTTTTTGTTGTTTGTTCAACAAAAAACAGATGCTACAAAGGATTTTTTCGAGCATATAGCTGTTTGTTCTGCTCAAGGAAAAGCTAATGGTGAGTTTTTGTTTTAAGCAAAGAGTTGAAGCATATTAGCAATCATAAGAAGATCAATTCTAAAGAGTACAGGGAATTTATATCTGAAGATCCTTTTTAGTTTTCTGGTACTACCTATCTGTATGGAGTGAAACTTATTTACACTCAAACTGCAAACTGCATTGTATTTTACCAAGCAAACCATATTTGTCACCCTTTTGGGGCACCATGTTCTGAATCTTCTGATCTACTAGTGTGAAATTTTAGGCAGGTTTACAATTTGAAAAATGAACTTGGATCCTCTCCACTACATCATTGGAAATCTTAATATCCATCCATCTTATTGGACGGCTTGGGTTACATCAATTTAAGTTATCCTGCCACCTCCATTTGGAAAGCAGTAATGTTGACCATCTCATGTCACTATTTCATGCATGCAGAACAGACCCTACTGATCACACCCAATATAGGTATACTGCATTTGATGAAGTCTTTAGAAAATAAAGACACGTCTTTTCCTACTCGAGAAATCTAATTTACAAATCTCAAGCTTGACAATCGTCTCCTTATTTGTATGTTTGCTTATAATGTTTTTCCACTTGATACTCCTTACGTGAGTGTTCATTTCCTAATTAGATAGAATGATGAGGTCAGGCCTCTAAAAGTGGACATGATGCAGAATCTCAGACTTGCTTCTTCTCATTTAAATGTTTTGCTGTTGAGTTCCATTTATGTGCTCTTATGCATATGATGTGCCACATTTTTATGATAATTGCTTGTTACTCGCCTAAACTTTCAACTGAAAGGAAAGGAAAGGTGTGCTTAAGTAATCTTTTTTGAAGTAAACTCCCTTGAACTTCCCGTCACTTGAAGAAAAATGCACAAGATTGGAACCAAATCCTCCACACGACCTAAAAGAACCCTCAAGTTTTCCCCCGAGGGTCTGATGAGTCTTCTGTCACCTTTTGACCATGGGCATCAAGCTGGCCCCACAATGATTTTTTTTTCCTTTTTGGCCACAGTAATCTTGTCAATAAGGCAGGTGAAATGAGTTGAAATAGAGAAGGAACGTCTGGGAAGGGGTTAAAGTGGGTAAAGTTTTAGTTGGTGGCAAGTAACTTGTGGGCCAGGACAGGGATGGACCCACCATACGCCGAGGATGGGCGGCATTCCCTGTGAGTTTTCAGTGTCCTATGTAGTGATTGTTTAACCTATTACTTCTTTTTTGTTTACAAATTCAGCATTCAAATGTTGGCGCAATTGGTAAATTGCTGAGGCTATAAGTTTATCCTATTATTTAGTCCATTTTTTCTTACAAATTCAGCATTCAAATATTGTCCCAATTGATAATACTGAAGTTATAAGATGGAGGTCTTGATTCAATACTGACTGGCCAAATTATCATTGCTTTATAATTATAATTTTTCATTTTTATAAATTCAATATCCCCTTAAATTTTGGGTGTTATTAAATGCACCTATGTTTTCATCCTGTTTACTCCTTTCTTACTTTTGTTTATCCCTTTCTTACTTTTAGGAGCTTTGATCAGCTCTACATTTTTTTCCAAAAATTAAATTATCACTTTAACCACCCCCCCCCCCCCCCCCCCAAAAAAAAAAAAAAAAAAAAGATTTTCTTCTTCTTTTTTTGAAAAATTAAACATATATTAAAAAATGCTCTTTAAAGCTTTTGATTGAATATCTAATTGATTCTCTTTTTTGAGAGATTTGAATGTTTGTCTATAGTCTTTCTTCCTTCCTTAAAAAAAAAAAAATTCCTAAAATACAATAACGAAGAGAGTAGGCTTGCATGTTTGCAAATCTTTCATTCCATCTTCAATCAATATTTCCTTTGAGTTTGTTATGGGTTTACTGTAAACCCTAACCCTCTTCGTTCGTTCATTTTTTCGTCCGTTATCCTTTTTATATTTTTTCCCCTTTTGAAATTTTAACTTAATTTATTTAATTGATTTAAGGAATTAAGAAATATAGGGGGTAAAGAGAAAGAAGGTAAGCTAAAAAAATAATAATTTACGAGGTAACTTAACAAAGTCGGTAAAATGAATAAAAATAGGGGTGCATTTAACAACACCCTAAATTTTAAGTTAATGTACAAAAGCTTGTGGCATCCCCTACTGGGCCAGGATGACTACAGTGAAGTAATCCAAACCATTCATATTATAAGATGAATTGACTGGAAAAGTTTGTGGCCTCCCGACCAGACTTTTATCAGTTAGAGAATCTAAATATGATCAGCATACAGGTTCACCCACCGGACTTAATAGCAGCAGCAATCTCAGTGTTGATTGTGTTCACTTAGAGAAATAACTTCGAACTTCTAATATGAGATTGAGATCAAATAGAATATTGCGACTTTCAAGATGGGATGTATGGGAGAGACCGCATAGAGATATCTACCATATGACAGTGATCTAGATCAGGATGATGCCTGCAACATTTTTTAACGCCTTGCACTACTTATCTTCAGTAGAAACAGACTACTATGAAATGATCGAGTACAAGATGACGGCAACAATCATTTGTGGCTCGAACTTCTTAATGTTCATTTGAAACTAGGTTCTTCAACAGTCATATATATATGTTGTTGAGTCCATATTGTCGCCTGAAGAATAAATAAACGCTTGTATATTTATAAAATGTGTCCTCGTCATCTATTCTAGAACTTGTTAATTATATGTTGGTATTAGGACCTGGAAGTAGATGAACCATGTCTTTAGAAAATGTACCACCTGCTGCATATAATATTAAAGCTTTGTAATAATTTTTTGCTATTTCTCTATGTGCAGGGACCCTGCATTCAGAAAACAAATAAGATGGTAAGGGTGGAATCCTAAGTGTATTCACAAGGCATTTGTGCTATAGATGGATTGTACTTACCGTTAGCACAGATGCCTAGATGCATCTGAGAAAAGGCCATCTTGTTTTTGGCATGAATACCTAGCTACATTTTGAGCAAAGTTCATGTAATATTTGTGGAAATATTGTATAACAATTATTTCTAATATAAGAATTATTAGATAACTTAGAGTGTTCTCAGCAATACAATTGTAGTTGAAAGTAGACCTGCTATTATTGCTTGATATCTGGTAGATCGACTGATCTTGAATCAGTTTGTCAATCTGCCTGCACACAGGAAAAAAAACCTTCCAACCGTTGGTCAACTGCCTGGTCAATGGTATGCTGATTGCAGCCACAACAGAACCTGCAGGTACGTTCTTCTCCTCCTCGCTCTATTGTCGTTATTGTTTTATTTTTATTATACAGCAAGTCCTATGTAACTAAAGTACTAATAAGCTTTCGTAAGCATAGACTAAAATGTGATGCATTGAAAAACTCCAGTTTTGCATAATAGGTGTTACTTTGACCGGTAGCATTTTAATAGAAAAAATGGGATAGGGAGGTGTCTTTAGAGATCTGGCCAATAGAAGTATGATCAATTCTTTTGGATATGGGTAATATTTTCAGTGGTCAACAAGTACGTTTAATATTTTCAGTGGTCAACAAGTACGTTCTCGACATCCATCTTGGCATTCGCCAAAACATTTGGGTACCATTTAAACTGATGTCTCGACATCAGTTGCCATCTCAAAAATAGTGAACCCTAATGATTTCATAGCAACGAATCGGGATCGTCGAACAGAAATACCAGATCAAGTCATCTACTAGCAGTGTTGCCTCCTGTAACTTCCCCATCGCCATACATAACCTATGACCTACCACAGGTCCTTATCTAGCCAAATGGAGCTCCAGCATGTTAGAAGACTAGGATTATGATTCTTGTCTTCCTACTTCCATTTACCACTTGTTAGAATTTATACCCTCGTCACAACAAGTGCAAGTGTCAAAGTAGGATAAATTGAAGTCTTTCATGTTCCTGACGGTCTTTTCTAGTAGTTTAGGGCATCATAATTAAGGTACGCAAAAGGAGGCCATTTTGTTCACCCATCAAAACTTGGATGATGTTCATTATTCCACTTAAAAGTTGCCATCTATCAACCTAAAATCAATTTTGTTTTTAATTTATTTCTCTAATATCATATAATGAAAAAAAATGGTTTTAAGTTGACATGTAACAACCCTTGAGTGGAATATATCAGCCAAGTTTTGGCGGATGAACAAAAGCAGACTCTACGCAAAAGCACTTTCTAAAGCTCCTTTTCATAGTTTGAAGTATCGGCCGATACTGATCCGATACGGCCGATACCGATACCGTTTGGCATGTCCCGATCTGATACCGACCGATACCCGATACTGACTGGTACTGACATTAGAGGTCCCTTTTTTCAGTCAATTCGGCAAAGAAAATTGAATTAAAAAGGCCAATTAGCAAGGGTGTAAAAGCACAGTAAGGTTGTAAAAGCATATAAAAGAGGAAAACTTATCTATCGCATATAAATTAATCGACAAGGGTGACTACTATTTCATTCAATTTCAAAAATACTAAGAAACAACACTGTAAATACTTTAAATTATGCATAAATGTATAAAATATATTTTCTAAAATGTTAATAATTTACTAATAGTTGTTTGCTTTCCGATACCAAAAATCCGATACTCCGATCCGAAACCGTCGATACTACCGATACCGTCGATCCCGATACTCATAGGAATGGACCGATACCGATTCCGATACCGATACTTTGAACCTTTCCTTTTACAGTGGACTCCAATTTATCATATCATAATTAAGGTACACCGAGGAACATTCTATGATCAAAAGAATAATTATCTCAATGAAATGGCCGACAACGGTGAAATCCATCACTACTCACTGCACATCTCCATGCTAGGATTTGGGATCATTGTTATGCCAAAAGCTAACACTGCACCAGCCTAATGGGAAGAATCAAATCACTTCTATAATTGGTTTATGCCACCATTTCCCTCCACTCATCAAAGAAACTAATAAAAGAAAATGATGGTAATGAGGAACTCTCGCTCTTAAAAAAACTTCTTTCGGCTTCTGTGGGCTGATTGTTCTAATGGAGGTGGCTGCTGTTGGTAGGCTATGATCTTCTTTTGTTGCTCATCATATCTAGTGGTTATTCTTTAGGTACATATATTGTTAGCATTAGCTAAAGCAACCTTACTATTTGAGATTATATAGTGGGCAATTACTTAGTGGCTGAGAACACAAGAGCGCACAAGCTTAAGTGTGCCACAGATTCAACTAGATTGTCATATATAAATATTAACCATCCAATTCTGTGTGCATTGTAATGTATCGTGATCTCAACTTAACATACACGTGGTAATCAAGCCGATGGTTACCTGTGTGAGCTCTAGAAAGTGTACCTGAGCCACTATTTAGTGACTTGCACTTTTTGATTCTAAAATTCAAGTCAACCACCTGCAAACAAAAGTACAATACTAACACAAAGCTAGGCCCTGTTTCCCTCAATATACTTCGTCCATTTAGGATCCTAAAGACGAGACTATCGATCGATAGTGGACCTTTTAGATCACTGCATTTGTGATTGTCCAACTCTCAGAAAGGCAGTAGGGAAAATTAAATTCTTGTCAAAGATGAGTTGAAGATATTATATGAAATTCACCAAATTGGACTTGCACTAGTGGAATTAGTGGAGGACCTCGGCAAGAAGTGCTTATTTCACAGCAAAAGTTGCCTGCATGGTTCTATAGGGCATGATCTGACTTCCAGTTTCTTAAAGAAGGCTATTTGAAAGAAGAAATTGGTTAGTTGAGGGATTCCAGGCGTCATTTCCTCTGGGAGAGGCCTTCCACTGTTCCACATAAAGCACAAACACTTGTGACCTACAGTTTTTTGGTAGACCTACTCATTTTTTTTCATGTATAGTTTAAGCTCATGCAACTAGAGATCCTTCAAATTATCTAGACCAGAGTGACACCCTTACTGATCTCAACTAGTCCCATTATCTCTCACATGAAAAGTTATCGTTTCATAACTTCCTAGAGAACCAAATATGATTTGTGCATTTCCACCTAGTTCGAATTTCACCCAACATGACCAACAAACTTCTGATCCTTTTCTGTAGAATTTGGGTCAAATTTCCTTTTTTTTTTGGAAGTCCTTCCTCCACCAGATGTATCCATTGAAACCGATTTTTCATAGTTCACTGAGACCATTTTTTTTGCTGAAAACAGGCACTGAACTGATGAGATGGATGCTGTCATATTCCGCGGTATAGGACTTGCCTTATGTTCCTCCTGGCATTAACTCTGAAATACCTGACGGTACCACCTATTGATTGCTATAAAAGTACCAGGACAGGAGATACAAAGTAGGGATTCACAAGACAACAATTCTTAACTATTCTAACAATCCACTTCTCACTTAAGGTTCTCACCTCCGATTCCACCATTATTCAAATATAAGTGGTCGCTACCAGAGTTTCTGGATTCAGCTTTGGAGTGTGTAGATTTCCTCCTTGCTCTAGATTCTTGCTTGTGGGTTTAGTTTTGCATATAACATTTCCTCATTCTCTCTCTTTCAATCACCTTGCTAATTATGGATTAGACCCTGTAGAGAGTTGGCAATGGGGTTGGTGTTGAGTCACTTCCTCACTTGACTTTCTATATATTCCTTGGCCTCCAGCCTTTCCAGCATCCACCTTAGATTACAAAACTCCAAATTGGTTAAGGATTTTGGATCAATCAATGCGTTAGAGAAAGATTATATGATTCGAGTACAAGCAGTTGCTAACCATAGTTCAAGACAAGTCAAAGCTCCATGAGGGCTCTGAAAGGGCCTGTTGCTTGTGAAGCTTTCATTTGTGTGAAAACTTCCATAAATAAATGTCTGGTAGTCATCATATACCATGTGCATATGAAAAACTGGCCACCCCACCCAAATCAAGTCAACTATCTGCAATGTAATCAAGAGAATAGAAATAACCTTAATTTGCATATTGCTGTCATTAATGTAACTATAGGATGACCTTAGATGAAAGATGCATAATCAAATATTCTTGCAAGTTGCATATATTCCAACATTTTCTAGGTACCAATTCTCAACTGTATAGGTGAGAAGAGGGAGGAGTACCTTGGGTTCATGTAATTGACAAGTCTAAATAAGTCGACTATGCTAAAATATTTCTAATAGCTTAATATATATAGAATAAAGTCTATGAAAAAGTAGAAAAATATTCATTACAAATATAATAACTGAAGCAGTCTATTAATCATTTGTTAGCAGTTGTGTTAGCATCTGCATATTTGCAGTGAGAGGATTGTGGTGAATAAATGTTGTTGAGTAGGTTAACTGGGTAGATTAGAGGTTGAAAAGTTTGAATTATTTTATTATATAGATATTTTTCTGTTGCTGCTGATATTGATATTCAAATTCCAAACAACAACCAGACTAGGACTCTCTCTGGCCAGGCCCTTTGACCAGACACAAAGCTGAGGAAAGCAGTCACAAATTTATAATTTTATGAAGGAATTGCTAATGTTTTAAAAATGTTCCTAGCTTCTTGAATTTTTCGTGAATATGTTCCTTTTAATGTCCCAAATTATTTGTGGAGTTTTCAAAGATGTTGTGAATAATTGTGATTATTGTTGATAGTTCTAGTCAAAGGAGATATTGGAATATAATAGAGAATTTAGATAAAGTATAGAGAGAACATAATTGGAGTGTTATTTCAAAAAATGGAATTACATAGTTCGGAGTTTTAGAGAGATTGGTTTGGGTTATTGGTATAATTGGGCAAAGTAATTAGTAACTTAGCCAGCCACAGATGTGAGCAAGCCTAGTTAATTTGGAACAGTCATCTAGAATTGGCTGAAACTCCAGAAGAACTTTGCCCGAGTTATTAACTCAAGTGAAATTTATTTTATTGGAATTTTGAGAAGGTTCAAGACAATCTTTTGTTGTTTAGTTTACCAGTGGTTCTTGGGAAATAATAGCCACTATCCCAAAACAAAGACTACTGGTGAGTCCAATTGTATCCAAATACCTTAACCAACGGAAGATTGAAATATTTTTGTTAGGATGGACAAACTCATAACAAAGTATCTATTTTGTTTTCACTCTAATAGAAAAACCTTCTTTTATCTTTTTACTTTTTTATACAAGTTCTAAGAACTCTCTTTAATATTGCTTAATTATATACTATGGTGGGAGACATAAGCTTCCTGACATCATTTTAAAGTGCCTATTAGAGAGATTATATGATTCGAGTACAAGCACTATAATATTCCTCATTCTGCTCTCTTTAATATCCTTTCATGGTTTCAATGTAAATGTATAAATTGATTATTTTTTTCTCAAATACTATGACATTATTTTAAACACAAATTTAATAGTACAAATGAAAAAAAAAACGTAATTCATCATTAAATACTTTATCAACCAACATCAGCAATTTCATCTTCAAATAACAATAAAATAAAAAATTGTCTAATAATTTGGGAACTTAGAGAGAAATGGAGGACTTGGAACTACTGCTCATAGAGGAAGAAGCCAAGAGAGCTGTTTGGAAGCTAGGAAATGATAAAAAGTATCAAGGGCTAGATGGTTTATCAATCTTAAGTGACTTGAATATAGTGTTTGTGTTTTCCATTTTGCTTCCAAGTTTTAGTTTCACATTGGAAAATCACCAATGTGTATATCTTAATATATAGCTTTGTTTAGTATTGATATATGTATATCGGGTGGTGGTCCATGTGGGTTGATTTTTCTAGAAAGATTAAGTGTGAACCCCATTATGACAATCTTTATTTTGTTACCACCTTTGGGAAGTTTTCCTTAGGAGCTAAGTCCCGAACTTGGACTTGGACTCGAACTAAAGGGCGCAAGTAACGCTTTGTTGGGACACTTAGCACGTCAGCATCGTCGCATGGCGCTCGTGCGCTCATTTTATGCGCGAGTTACATGCACGCAACCTTCGTGGCGCTATGCGGCCAGGAGTTTTATGGCCTAGAGCTATGTGTCCTAGAGCTATGCGTCCTAGGGCTATGCGGTCTGGAGCTATGCGGCTAGCGAGCTTGTATGAGCGAGTCGCATGTAGAGGGGACAGGGTCAGCTATTGGCGGCACATGCGACACATGGTTATCCGTGTCATCCGGTTTATGCGGCGTATGCGGCGCGAGGGTGTCTGTGCACAGTGGCTGCTGCTTTCGGCGCTTGACCGCATTTGACGACACTTTCTGTGCAGCGTGACCGGCGAGGCATCGCTGCATGAGGCTCCGACGACGCATGCTGCTACGGCTACGCATGCGGCATGGTGTCGGATAGCGCATATGCAGCCTTGAGCTTTCTCAGGCCATATATGTGTTGTTTTCCTCTATATATAGAGGAGCTCTTTCTTTGAGAGAGGGAGAAAAATCGAGAGCACCAGAGCAATATGCGGCCGTAGTGAGCACCATTCTACAAAGTATTTTTCAAGTGATCCGAAGGTGACCAAGAGCGTACCAGAAGTTCTCGTGTGAACTTGCTGGATCCTGGGGGTAGTTCGTCGTATAGCACGAATCTTACCTTGAGCTCCGGTAGTTTTGATCACCCCAGCAAGGAGTTTTCTTTTTTGTATTTCTTTTCTTGTTTCCATTCCTTATCGTTGTAGCGTCTGCGAACGTAAAAAAAAGAACAATTTTCTGATTCTTGGTATATTTGCATTTTCCTTGAGTCGTCAGTTTATAACCGGTTCCTGATTTAGTGCTTCTGTGGAGTTGTGTGTCACTGTAGAGAAACTCTTGTGTGGGTCTCAGTACACCAACTTTTGTAGAGACGAACTCTTGTATGAGTCTCTACTTTGTGGACCTCATTTACTTTGATTTGGCTTCGGGACTAACAATCTCAAGGCAAAAATCGAGTTAGGATGGACAACCACTCAAACCTTCTCGATACTAGCTTTCACAAGCTTGAGAAGTTTGATGGCGAACACTACAACATTTAAAAAAGGAAGATCTCTCTGAATCTTCGTCTTGTCAAAGTTGCTTATGTGTTGGTTGTCCTGAACCTACCATTTTCGAAGATGGAGGAGAGCTTGACGTTGGCGTGGCGCAGGACGCCCACTGTAGTGCCCCGCTCCGCATAGGCACTATGTACAAGAGATATCGCTTTGTTGGCTCGAGCGGAAGTCTTCTCGAAGTGTTCTCCGATCGAAACACAAGATGATTGATCTAAGTGAGTGGGCAGAACTTCATTCTCTAATTCTTGCACGCCTTAATAATGAATCTGAGTTTTCTACTACTTATTCTAAGAAGATAGTTTCATAAGAAGAATGATAGAACCTGACTCTGCATGCTTAATAAGAGAACTCGTATTGCTTGTCATTGAAACGAACCATTGCCATGCTAAGAAAAGATAGAAATGTTGCATGCTAAGTTACATGAGAACCACTATCAATCGAATCATTGCTATGCTAATAAGAAAGAGTAATAGATTGCTTGAACTTGTCCTTGTATCTTATGTTAAACTAGAGTAGAACTACATGCTTGTCTAAGAGAGATAGAAGAATGACTACTATGCTTGCTTAAATAATAGATTGCTTGCATGTTCCCTATCGTACTAAAAGAGATAGAATTGCATACTAGAATTATAGAACTGTTCTTGCATGTTACTTGTTAAAAGAAGTAGATTGCTTGAACATGTTTCATTGATCGCACTGTAAGAGATAGAACTGTATGAATAGCTTGAACTGGTGCATCTAGACTAATAGTCTACCCTGAGGCTTGAAGTCCTTATTTACGGGAGGGTGTGGCTATTAGGCAAGAGAATTGAGAGCTCCGGCTCTATTACTTGATTGACATGCTTGCTTGCTTGTTCTTGATCATGTGCATCATATAGTATTTATCTGATAGAAGTGCATTCATGCATCGGTCTGACAACTTGTGGACAAGGTTTATCTCTCGAGCGGTTCCTGGGGCATTGGGGATCGTTCGGCTTGGGAGAGATCTGGAACACCCTGAGGCTAGAAGTCCTTATTTACGGAAGGATGTGACTTTTAGTATAGTGCTGAACCATGTGTCCCGACTGCTATATTTTAGTATATAGCAACCATACGTCTCAGCAGCTATTAGCCGATATGTCATTAGTGAGATGGGCTTGTACGTCCCAACTGTTAATCATGGTTTCCATGGGCTATCATATAGTTAGGGCGCTTGCTAGGTGTCACGCCCCGATCTCCCGCAGGCAATCGGCCGTTCCCGCTAGGCGGGAATCACCCTCGCCAGCGCTCCCGCGGAACGATCGCTTAACCCATCCGGGCGTGATGCCGCACGAGCGTGAGCCACGCCCGTGCAAGGCCATGGTTCATTGGCTGGCGGTTAGAGTTCTAAGCCACAGAGTCGCACAGATTGTCCGAGTGCAGCGGAGTCATGAACGCATAGGCGATCGGTAACAGGTTCACTGAGTCGATAATTATAGCGGAAGCATTGAAACAAGGAAAGTGATCTCTTTATTGATATGAAACATGTATTACAGGCGGCGTATAGCCGAGATTACAAGTCGCTCAAGCCTCTCTCTGAAACAGTAAAAGCGTGCCAAGTGGCTACAGTTTGGAATGATTGTACAGGCGATGGTCAGGCGATGTTCACAACTTATGTCTTGTATATGTACTTCAGTCCCGGACGCACCGTTGCAAGGCTTCAGAGGGAACTCCTGGCCTTAGCACGCACGAAGGAGGCGTCCGCACCGCACGAGGTTCTCCCGCACCCTGCATACAAACTGGTGGATTATCAGTACATTGAATGCACTGGTGGGGAAGCTACTCGCCCGCTCGACAAATCCAAACACGTAATACAGGTTCCGTGCACAACTATTAAGTTGTCTTTCTAGTTGCCTTAGGATCAGTTTCATGCAAACATTGAATAACTTAACATCTGAACGATCATGTTATAAGAACCCTCCTGTTTGCATATGCTATGCCTCCTGAATGTTTATGCTTGCCCGTGCTTGAATTAACAATGTTTGCCTTGGACAGGGAAGGACAAATGGTAAGATGGTAAGTCTCGCCGTGTTTCCTCAACATCGCACGGCGCACTGCCCGACACGTTAAGCTATTCAATGTTTGCATGAAACTGATCCTAAGGCAACTAGAAAGACAACTTAATAGTTGTGCACGGAACCTGTATTACGTGTTTGGATTTGTCGAGCGGGCGAGTAGCTTCCCCACCAGTGCATTCAATGTACTGATAATCCACCAGTTTGTATGCAGGGTGCGGGAGAACCTCGTGCGGTGCGGACGCCTCCTTCGTGCGTGCTAAGGCCAGGAGTTCCCTCTGAAGCCTTGCAACGGTGCGTCCGGGACTGAAGTACATATACAAGACATAAGTTGTGAACATCGCCTGACCATCGCCTGTACAATCATTCCAAACTGTAGCCACTTGGCACGCTTTTACTGTTTCAGAGAGAGGCTTGAGCGACTTGTAATCTCGGCTATACGCCGCCTGTAATACATGTTTCATATCAATAAAGAGATTACTTTCCTTGTTTCAATGCTTCCGCTATAATTATCGACTCAGTGAACCTGTTACCGATCGCCTATGCGTTCATGACTCCGCTGCACTCGGACAATCTGTGCGACTCTGTGGCTTAGAACTCTAACCGCCAGCCAATGAACCATGGCCTTGCACGGGCGTGGCTCACGCTCGTGCGGCATCACGCCCGGATGGGTTAAGCGATCGTTCCGCGGGAGCGCTGGCGAGGGTGATTCCCGCCTAGCGGGAACGGCCGATTGCCTGCGGGAGATCGGGGCGTGACATGTTGGTATCAGAGCCTGGCTTCTACGCCTTTGGACTTCGATTCGATATCTCTGTTTCGAAAGCTCGTTCGTGGGTTATGTGCACGCTCTCTCTCAATGCCTCGATGGGATGTTCCAACAATAAGTCTAAATACTTTCAAAATACGTTTTGAATGATATGCTTGCTTGTCTGGTTGTATGCTGCGAGTGGCCTTTGTGCCAACCTGTGCGAACCATTGAGAGTATCGCTAGTAGCTTGTCCGAGATTTTCACTAACCCTAAGTTTGGTTGAATGCATCTATTCGAGGGACGCCTTGAACTAGTGCACCATCCAAGACTTAGAAAAGGTGAACTCGAGTGCTGAGACTTCGCTATCACTAAGCTGGTTGACGTGTTCACGCTAGAAGCGCGTTTCGAAAGTGCGCACGATCCAGTCTAAGCGATATGCTGATTTCGACGCTTGTGCAAGTGAATATCCAAATGAACAAGTACAAACGACTTGTCTAGGATTGCCTCAACCCTAGATTACTGCTTGTCCTTAGTAAGTCTCGAGGACGAGACTTTTTCTAAGTTGGGTAGGATGTAACACCCTGTTCCGCTCAAGTGGACTGCCGTCTCAAACGGCAATCGTGCAGCTGTCCCGACCTGCTTTGCCTCGATCAAGAAGCAAAGGATATCCAGACTTGCCCCTACAGGGATCCGGCTTGGACTTTCAGAGGCTCGCTCAGACGTATCGCTCTACCGAGGCGAATCATCGCTAAGGTGGGTGGCTACGGTGAACTTGTCTTTGCTTAGCCAGCACATATAAAATCTGGAATATTTATGCTAGTCGCTAGGTGATTCACCCCCTGCATGCTAATAAATCCAACGCACCTAGCTAAGGGAATAATCCCAACTTGTATTGCTTGATAGAACATGGAAATGAAATACTGCTTATATGTTCAGACCCTCGCATGCTAAGTCCCTTAACGGTTTCAACTCTCGGCTTACCTTCGGGTCCGAGCAACGTGCCTGCTTACGTTCCTTAGAAACGCATGCTTGTCTGCTTGAATGTAACCATGTTTTCATCCAAACCCCGGAAGACTACTACGTAGTCGTTCCGTGCCTGAACGAACCCGCAAGTATTCGGGACCGTTAGGTCACTAAGGCAGTTTCCGATCCAGGGGACTGCATCATGCCAAGTAAGAATCATGCTCCTGTGGCAAGACTCATTCAGGTATTTGGATCTCCCTGCAAGTCTCCCTCGTGTGCGGGCTTACAGCAGCCCAGGAGACTGTGCATATCCAATAGCTAAATGAATCTCGTGTGCTCGTGTGTAAATTAATAATCGTGTTCGATCATGGACAACTTGTGCACAAGGATATAAGTTCTGCGGACGGTGCTGGGGCACTGGCACCGATCCGATCCGGGCAGACTTCGTGTTTATAGTCAATCGTGTGCGGACTGGGTAACTTGCAACGCATCGTGTTTTATGAGCTCCTCGTGTTTTCTCGTTGCATGTTATTCACGTCCTTGACTAGTCCAAAATGGCATCAGCCAGTGATCATCTTGTGTATATGCTTGCAATGCCTCGTGTGATTATCGTGTGAATATGGCTTGCAATGCATCGTGTGTTTATCGTGTGTATTTAACCTGTTGCGTGCTTGCCTGTGAAACAAAAATAACAAGTCATCCTCGCTTAGCGGCTATCCGCGTGCGAGTCATTGCATAGCATCAATGACTCTGTTTCCAAACATGTTTCTAAACAAGTAAATCGACTCTGCTAGAACTGCATGAAACGAACCTAGGTAAAACTAGAAAGATCACTAGTAATGTAATATTTTATAACATGATTACTTAGTGCCTGTTTGAGTGAATGCTTGTTTCTGTTCAGTTGATTTATCTCACCAGTACTTGTATAAAGTGCTGACCCACCAACAGTTTACTTGCTTGCAGGTACTGGATCGTCCGAGGAAGCGATAGGCGTGCCACAGTCCCGAAGACCCGGAAATCCTGGTTTCGATTGTTGCCCCGAGAATGCTATCGTATAAGGGGGCATAATGTATGGAACGAACGTGTGCCTTTGCTAAAGGAAACCCAAGTTGCCTCGATTGTCCCGAACACTCAGTTGGCTAATGCATTGCATTGCAACAAGTCCCTTTCCGCTGCTAACTCGATTGATGCGATGATAGCCAACTATCAACTTAAACGATTGGCCTTGCACGGGCGCAACCCCAGGCCCGTGCGGCATCACGTCCCCCGAAGGCTCGAACGGGCCCTATTCGCATAGCTCCCTTTCCTTCCTCGCACCCGCGGGACGGGCGCGGTGATTCGCGTCCGGCGCGCCGGGGCACGGTGATTCGTGCCCGGTTGCGCTAATCCCGGCCGCGCGGGGCGGGGCAGGGCGGAGCGGCGGCCCGGGCGGGGCCGGGGCGTGACAGAATGGTATCAGAGCGGAATCGATTCTCTAGCCCGAACCGTTGCTATGACTCTGAGATAATATGGTTTTGCAAAGAGCGTTCCATACAATAAGTCCATAAATATTCTCAAAGTGCAAACTGTTTCCTGAACTTGAATTGCTTGACTGTTTCGATTGAGTACGGCGAGGGACGGCACTATCGCTGCTCGGAATATCGAGAAGTTTATCCTTGAAGTTTCGAGGACGAAACTTTTTGTTGGTTGGTAAGTATGTAACGCCCCGCTCCGCGCCGGCGTTATGTATCAAGGTGAGTGGGCAGAACTTCGTTCTCTGATTCTTGCACGCCTTAATAATAACCTGTGTTTTTGCTTGCAATGTTTTCATAAGAGAATGATAGAACCTGCCTTGCATGTTAATGAACGAACTCACCTAGCTTGTCTTTGAAACAATAAGTCTGCTAAACGAGAATCCAGATCGCTTGCTTAGAGTGCATGAACATGTTCACTATCGTCTATGCTTCGAGAGAACCATACTGTGCCTGAACGTGTTCAAGTGATAAGTCGGATTGCCCCGCAACAAAGATTGTTTATAGATGGTTCGTCTCGTCTGCATACTAGAGTTTAATTGATAGTGTTCCATGCATTCGCACGCGGTCGGACAATGGCTATTGGTGGAGAGCTGAACTGCATGTGTCCCGGCTGCTACCATGATAGTGCAAAGCAACCATGAGTCACAGCTGCCATTAGCATCAGATAAAGAGTCATTGGTATGCTGTTCCCCCAGCTGCCGATCCTGAGATACTCGGGGACCGCCCTGCATATAGCTAAGTCATTGTGTTGGCTTGGATAGTGACTGCCCCTAAGAATGTGCATCGTGTGTCTAGCTTTGCATCTGACCCTGGAGTCGCACGAGACACGCTGCGCACACCCTGAAACATGAACGGTTTGCTTGCTTGCATATTCAATATGAAACTCTGTTTCCAAACATGTTTCTAAACAAGTAAATCGACTCTGCTAGAACTGCATGAAACGAACCTAGGTAAAACTAGAAAGATCACTAGTAATGTAATATTTTATAACATGATTACTTAGTGCCTGTTTGAGTGAATGCTTGTTTCTGTTCAGTTGATTTATCTCACCAGTACTTGTATAAAGTGCTGACCCACCAACAGTTTACTTGCTTGCAGGTACTGGATCGTCCGAGGAAGCGATAGGCGTGCCACAGTCCCGAAGACCCGGAAATCCTGGTTTCGATTGTTGCCCCGAGAATGCTATCGTATAAGGGGGCATAATGTATGGAACGAACGTGTGCCTTTGCTAAAGGAAACCCAAGTTGCCTCGATTGTCCCGAACACTCAGTTGGCTAATGCATTGCATTGCAACAAGTCCCTTTCCGCTGCTAACTCGATTGATGCGATGATAGCCAACTATCAACTTAAACGATTGGCCTTGCACGGGCGCAACCCCAGGCCCGTGCGGCATCACGTCCCCCGAAGGCTCGAACGGGCCCTATTCGCATAGCTCCCTTTCCTTCCTCGCACCCGCGGGACGGGCGCGGTGATTTGCGTCCGGCGCGCCGGGGCACGGTGATTCGTGCCCGGTTGCGCTAATCCCGGCCGCGCGGGGCGGGGCAGGGCGGAGCGGCGGCCCGGGCAGGGCCGGGGCGTGACACTAGGCTAGCCTTCTTGCATACCTAATTGTTTGATGCAGAGACGGGCAGAAAAGAGAACATTGTTTATATATGCAAATTATTGCTAAATTGTATGTCTGCTGCAGGGATAACCGTTCGGCCAAGGGTAAGGATCACCGAATAAGTAATCACTCGTATTTTCCTATGTTCCTTATCATAAATGCTAAATGTGATGTATCTGTTTTACTTGAATATGTTGCTGCCCCTATTGCATTGAATTGAATAGTCCACTTCATGCTTGTCTTGATTCGAGATGAACAGCCAACTAGAGATAACTTTTGTTCTTAAGAGATCGAATATGGCTCACGATACATGCTGCGCACTACACGATAGAACACTGTCCCTATAGCTTGTTTGTATGTATTGAATATGCAAACTAGTTTCAAAGACATATTTTCGAAAAGATGTAAACTGACTCTAATCTTGTGCTGCATGAAATGAACCTAGGTAAAAGTAGCAAGATCACTAGTAATGTAATATTTTGCCACATGCTTACTTAGTATTGGTTTCAGGGAGTGTTGCTTCTGTTCGTTAATTTTATACTCACCAGTACTTTCTCCAAAGTGATGACCCACCAACAGTTTGCTTGTTCTCAGGTGCTGTATCGTACGAGAAAGCGATAGCCGAGCCCCATCCCAAGGACCCAGAAACCTATAGTCGATACCTTGAGCCGTATCGAGATTGCTTTGAGCTGCTTTGGTATAAAGGGATGTAATGTATTGAACGATGTCATTGTAATCGAGAGAAAGAGAGCTTGAGCAAATTGTAATCTCGGTCAAGCGCCGCTTGTAACATATCTTGATTATCAATAAAGTGCTTGTTTTCTTATGCCATTGTGTTGTTTACTTTTCTGCAATATTGTGCCGCTGCTCCCGTCTTGAATAGCTTACTTGCCCTTGTTCAAGCTTTGGCCACGTGCAAGCGCAGCTTAGGCTTGCACGGTATTACGCCCACGTGAGGACGATCGGTCCCGCAAGGACCCAAGCGAGGACGAACGACCCCCTGCGAGATCGGGACGTGACACACACTCCAAGTGGAAGGATGATAACGACCTCTGTAGGTTGTTGATCCTAAATGTTATGGACGACTCGATGGCAGAGTCCTACAGCAAAAAGAAGAAGGCAAGAGATGTTTGGGAATCTCTTGAGAAGCACTACAAAACTGACGAGAAGATGTCTAAAATTCATCTCGTCGAGAAATTCTTCACTCTACAATTCGAAGACGAGAAGGTGATGCTGTAACGACCCATTCTGCATCAATACGGATAGCCGATTCAAACGGCACAAGTCCGACGACCCGACCCGCCTTGCTCAGTGAGAAGACTCACTTGAGGCAAATGATTCAGACTTGACCCTTCAGGAGTTCAGACCTAGACTTTCAAAGACACGCTCGGAGTATCGTTCGGCCGAGGCGAGACATCGCTAAGATGGGTGTCTATGATGAACATGTCTTTGCTTAGCCTGCACACTTAAAAATACGGACGATACATGTTAGTCGCTAGACGAAACATCCATTGCATGCTAATAAGAATACAACGCACCTAGCTAAGGGAATAATTTCATCTTGTATTGCTTGTGTTAGAATATGAAAATAAAAATTGGCTTATAGTTAGACCCTCGCTTGCTACCATAGCTCCATGCAAGTAGACTCTGCTTTATTGTCTAGAACTGCTCGAGTTGATGTCTTTATGCTATCTATCTTATATACAATGCTTATCACAGGGATAATGCCACGGTAGGGAAGCACAACACAGAACATGGTTTATCACTTACCTGAGGCAGGAAGAGTATCAAAATAGTCGTTCCAAGCCAAGTAATAAAAAAATTGAAAGGCTTCGGGACCATAAGGTCGCCAAGGTGGTTTTCCATATCGGGAACGACATAATAAAAGATTGGAAGAAACTACAATAAAGTAATGAAAGCATCAAGTAAAAGAACTGAACTGTACGGATAAGTAAAGAAGAACAAGAATCATGGTTCGGGGTGGCTTGTAGCGGGTTCGTTCATGCGTCTACTGTAACGCCCCGCAACCGCTCGGAGCGTTACGCTGAGTCGGATTGAATAAATCAAATGCTGGTTACATTTGAAATGTTGGATTTTGGGAAGAAGGATTAATCGAGTTGGTTTCAATGTGCAGATGGCTAGCGGGTTCGATGGAAATCAGGTGTTCGTTCAGAACAGTACTGAATAGCTGGATGGAAGCGATAATGCCGTCTTCCTTAGTCCGATCGGTTGGATGATTTGGAGAGCACGGCCTGCTCGCACGGTCATACCAGTTGAGTAGATCGCGCTTGCATCGGACCATGGGTTCAAGGGATTGGCCGTATCGGCAGGACAGGATGCCTAACGGGATCAAACATTGTGAGTGGGCTCTTTCCCTTCTCCTCTACTCCTTTATGCCTAATAATATGGAAAACACGTAAAATGCTTGAACACTTGGGCTGAAACATTGGAAAACACTACACTGAGGCGTGCATAGAGTGTACGTCATTGGCTTGGTAGGATTGTGGCTTGAAATGATTTACGCGTTGGATAGTTGAGGCGATAGTTGGATTATACATTTGAGGCAGTCGGTTGGATACTTGAGATTATGCTTGGACGAGTTGGAATGATACTATGAGGCAAATGGGAATATCGGGAATTCGGGCGAGCGAACGTGCATCCGTGCACGAGTATCACTTGGTCGCTTTGTCTTGCAAAGCGAGCAGTTGTGGTTCGAAACCGAACAACTGCATCGGCGAGGGTGTTGTGCCGCTTGATGGGGCATCGTGCCTCGAATGGGGCATTGTGCCACTGAAATGGCATTGTGCCATGGGATTGCTTCGAGCATGGGTGTTTCACCAATTCGGACTCTGTGTTGAGAAGAGGCATCGTGCCTATGAAACACTTGATATTATGGTGCCTTGGGCTATATATTGAGGTCGAGATTTGGATTCCTTGGTTGGATATGTTGGAAGAATGGTTATGGATATTTGGTTGGATATCGGTTGAACGAGTCTAGGATCGCTTGGTGGGGCGAGAATGTTCGATCCTCTCGTCATACCTACGTGTCTGCATTGTCACGGACAACCTGGGTGGCACATGATTTCGTTTTCTGGAACGGGATGAGGCACCGGGGCACCGGAACCGTTCCACCATGGAGGAAACAATGGGCATCGCGCGATTGGGCGCAGTTGTCACGACCCGCACCCGGAAATTCGGGCACGAGTGCGTGGGTACGTCCAGCCTACGCCGCAGAGTCGGCGGTAGTACGCTGTCTAGGTCATATCCACATTTAACTAGTCTAGCTCATTCACAATTAACATAGGCAAGATAATAATGAGAAACAGATACTTAAGATTGCAATTTAAATAAATGCGACAACAGATTCAAATATTTTAGTACATAAATTCAGAAGGAAATCGGGGACAAACCCGATTACTAAGATAAAGAGCAAAACTAAGATAACTACTGCTAACTACTCCGCAGGAGTAGCTTCCTGTGCGGGAACTGGATCTGCAACTGTGTCACCTGCTGCCTCATAGGGGCCATAATAGGTGGGGGCAAGGTTCTCATCATCGCCTAAACAACAGATCCAGTCAGGAAAGGAGCAAAGTACACAGTGCACAACAAGATTAAACTAAATATTTATGACAACTAAATTGAGCATCATATTGAGAAAGTTGCATAAAAGAACATCAATATCTCAGAGTTAATGCTTATAACAGGAATACGAGAAACCCGAAGTAAATGAGACAGGAAATGAAACTACAACAGTCTGCAAGAAATATAACAAGATCTAGAAACTAGCTGTGTGAACTTGTGTTTGTTTTAGAATACATAGTTGGCATGTAGGGGTTCATAAGGCTAATCCGGCCGTCATAAACGGCTATTAAACAGGAATAATCGAGATCCGGCTGAGGGTACAGTCGTGTACCAACAGCTATTAAACACGACAGGGGAAATGGGTAAACTACATGCCTTCTAGTATTCTCCCACCCGACATGAAAAATAAGACATGAACTCCAATATTCAAGACATGAATTCCAGTGTTCTAGCACTACGTGTAATCATCAATGGTACTAGTAAAGCAGGGAATTAATTATCACAATATAAAGATTAATTTGAAGTGCAGGTACTTGCCTGTTGTTTAGATCTGATTAATTTGGTTCTTGGGGAAAATTTTCAGAGATGAGTCCAAAAGCTGAAATAGACATTACCATCACGCTCAGAAGATGTCAAATAGCTAGAAACGCCTGTCCTTGGGTCCAATTTGGAGACAAGGGCAAAAATGGCAGTTTCGGGTCAAAACGGGGTACGCCGGTGGGCCCGCTTTGCACCGAAAAACGTGTCCAGGTCAACTGTCTCCAAATTCACCAAACTTAGTGTCAACAGGTCAGGAACGATGATACGAACCCAACGGAACTTCCAGATTTGGATTCCGATGAGCCGAACACAAAATCGCCCGTCGGGCGGGACTTGTGGGGCCCACGACACGCGATTTCGTCAACGTTCTCAGAATCGAACCAAACTTGACCCACAGGACCAGCGTATCGCTACGAGTCCGATGGCGCAAGTTTCGTCTCGATCCGACGAGTGTACAAGAAGTTAGGGCAAATTGCAGAAAAGTCAGATACGGGGTGATGTCCGCGGATACGCGTTGATTTCGGTGTGCACGCACACCCGAATCAGCTTTCGCGAAAACTCACACGTCCGTATCGACGATGCGCACGTATCTGTGAAGACCGCACGCGACCAAGTCGTCCCGTTTGGCGGGGCGCACTCAGTTCCGGGGTGAAACAGGGTCTGGTTTTTCCTGTTTTTGGATCGCGGTGTGCGATCACCACAGGACGCGATGCCCCGAACAGTTTATCCGGACACCGAGAGGGTCATACAGGCTTCACAACGCAATTTGCGGAATCGAAAACGGAGCTACGAGCAAAAAGTTACACGCACCTGAAGGGGACCCGAAAATCAGGGTCAAACCGTGTCCGACACGTGTCCGACTCGTGTCGGACACAGGGACCGAAATAGGGTTAGGGTTAGGGTTTCTTCGCCGGAGCTGGGCGGCTGGGGCGGCCGGGCTGAGGCGGAGGGGGCCGGGGCAGCGCGGCGAGGAGGTCGGACGGCGGTCGGGGAGCAGCGGCGGGGCTAAGGCGGAGCGGCCACGGCGGTCGGGGCGTGGCTGCGGCTGCTGCTGCTGCTGCTGTGCGGCTGGGGGAGCCGCCGGAGGAGGCGAAGGCGGCTGGTGGCTCGGGGAGACGGAGCGGGACGGTGGCGGATCGGAGGGGATGACCGGAGAGCCGAACGGGGGGGGTTTAGGGTTTTTATAGGGGAGCGGGCGGCCGGGTGAGGCGGGGGACGCGGCGGCCGGTGCGGGGACGTGGCTGCGGGGGCGGAGATAGCGCGGAGCGGGAAGCGGGGGCCGACCGGGTTCGTGGGGGAGAGGGGTCGGCAGCGGGTCGGGCTGACGGCGGGTCGGGTTCGGTTGAACCCGACCCGACCCGTTAAGGTTGGGTCTGGGCTGAAAAAGCGGGCTGGGCCGCGGCCCAATGGGCCAGGGCAGGCTGGACCGAGAAAATAAAAATAAAATAATAATAATAATAATAATAAATAGTTAATTAATTAATTAATTAATTAAAATAGTTTTTGGGCATTTAAAAATAGGTCTGAGGCCCAGAAAAATCCAGAAAAATTACCCTAAGTCCAATTTTTCATTTTACACCCAAAAATATTATTTTCATAATATTTTAATGTTGTTTAATATCAATTAAAAAATTATGTAATAATTTAAAACCCTGATTTTAATTTCAGAAAATTCCCAGAAAATTCCAGAAAATTGTGAAAAATCCCAATTTTAGTATTTTTGAAAAATTAGGGGCTTACAGTAGTGCTGGTAGTCCGACACCACCAAGCGGGAGTAGCTGCCCAACCCTGGATCGGGTAGGATTGCCCTATTGATCTTGGTCCGATCAATGTCCTTCGTGGCTTTTAGCCAGTGACTTCATATAGTATATAAGTTGGCTTGCTTTTCTTTTGTTGGTTTGGCTTTCGTGTAGGCGCGGCCACCTTGCCTCGGCAAGAGTGTGCACTCGAGATTGGGATATAAACTTTGGTTGAGGATGGAGATTGAGGCGAGACTGATGGTTCGATATGTTATCGTGCAAGCGATGGCATTGAGTAAGACGGGTCGGATTTATATAAATGCTTGTTGTTTGGTTTGAGATTGAATGCTTGCATGCTTAAACTGCTTTACAGCTTTCCTTAACATGTCATTCATATGCCATGAAACGAATCTAGGATTCAACTAGAAAGATCACCATTTAACTGTGTGCATTCACTATTTTACTTAGTGTCGGCTTAGACGAGTGGGTTACCCCGCTCACCAGTACGACTGTGTACTGACCCACGTTTGTGGGCAAATATATTTCAGGTACGCAGGCGTAGTGGCGCTGCTTGGATATACGGGACAAGATGTATGAACTGTAAGTACCTTTGTGGGCTAGAGAAAAGAGCAAGAGTATTTCATCGTCTTCGTGGCATCGCCTTTGTGGCATTGTCTTGGGGCATTTCATTTGGACCCTATCGTGAGCTTCGCTGCGTATACTCTGATGTGTGCTTGGTACACAAATGGCTTCCGCTGTGACTTGGTTGTTTCGATGATAACTTTGGTGTTTAACAACATCGCCTTGTACGAACGCAACTCCAGGCTCGTACGGCATCACGTCCCGAAGAGAACGATTGTCCCGCGGGAGAGCTGCAACGTAGTGATTTCATGTTCAGCGGGGACTATTGAGCTTGCGGGAGATTGGGGCGTGACAGATTGGTATCAGAGCGCCTGGTTCATTTCTTCGGACTTGGTCCTTCGCTTCATCACAAACTCTAAAATAGCTTTCGCGTGTCGTTTAGCTCTTGACTCTACTCAGTGCCGCATTGGATGATTCATGCAATAAGTCTATATATTGTTGGTTGTGGCTGCTTGTTATTCTTGGTTGCGTTGTCTTGGTTGGTTTTCGTAGGATCGCTTAGCCTCATTAGGCGTTGTTGCATTCGTGCAGCAAGTTGGTTGGCGTTGTTGCATTTGTGCAACAAGTTGTGGGCTTTCGTTGGGTTGGCTTGGCTTAACGTTCGGGGAGTTTCTGATTGCCTCAATGGATCAGTTGGTTGGCTAACGAGATTTGGTTATGCGGCATATTTTGAGTAGAAACATTCGATGAGAATGGATCGTTGCACGAGTTGCTCGTCTAGCGACTGTGTTGGATAGAAGTTAGAATTTCGGCTGTGGCGCATCGGTTGAGCATGTTTGAGTTTGGCTCGGGAATTATCAGAAAAGTTGGTATGAGTTGCTCGTACAACAAATGTGTGGAACCATTGGGTATTGGATTGGATTATTCGGAAGAGAGCTCGATGCACGGGATTGCTCGTGTTGCAAAAATATCGGACGGTTTGAGAAATAGTTGGATAATTCAAGCATTGCCTGAGTTTTGTGCCAAACTCGAATTGGGAAAGGCATGATTACACATAAGGGATGGTTCGAACGGATTTTGGATAAGTGCAAGGAAACGTAATGCGAGTAACGACTTGATTCGGAATGGTATATGGGATACCACATTGTGAGCAAGGCATTAGAATATTTTGGTTGGACATCAATAGAAATTGCCTGAACGGACTCGGGTAATGAGAATACAAGTCGGTTGTTGCACGTCGGCTGAGTTGGAAAGAATGAAAATGAAGCAAGCAAATATTGAGTTGAATATATCGAGAATGGACTGGTGCAAATGGAAGTATCGATGGCTTAAGAGATTGACGGAATCAGAACGAACATTTGGGTTACGCTTGAGCAAAGCAATGGAATTATCGGAAGGATAGTGAGCACGAACTACGATTTTGAGCAACGCATTTGAGCGGTTGGTTGAGTAATGAAACACAAAGCTGCTTTGGAGGGACAATGCGATGGATTCACACAAACTTGAAAGATTTTGGATATTGCTGCTCGAGAAGTCGACTCTGGTTTAGCGAAAACGAAATTTTGGGCAAGATGGTGCAACAATGGTAGACGGATTCTCCGGAAGACGTGGACGGATTGTGGCAACAACGGAAGGCAAGATTATGGCGGACGGACTTTTGAAGATAGCTAAATGTGGGAGCAACGTCAGAACAAATTACTGTGCTGCTCGAGTAAGTTGGAAATGCTTTGTGGAACGCGGCAACGGATATGAATATGAGCAAGTCTTGAGTTTCGAGAATCATTGCAAGTGGTAGTGCGAGAATCGAACATGCAATTCGGAAATTTGATGGATTCAGGGCAGAACGACGGATTGATGGAAGACGGTTTCAACGAGCGCGGTTCTCGGATTCGGAAACTTCGCTCGGATGAATGGTTGGATTTGGATTTGGATTTGCAGATGAGATATAGCATGGTTCATAGTAACTGTCCATCGTGATGATTACAATTATCGAGTGTAGCTTCGGGACAGCTGACCCTAGCGACTTGTCTGCTGAAACGGATATGAATATGGTAAACCCATAGAACGACCCTTGAGGCGGCGTATTTGGGAATGCGTCGAGGGCAGATGTAAGCAATAAGATTTGGTTTATCGACTGAGTGTTGGATTTGAGAGACCCTTGGGATAGTCTTCAGCTGAAGATGTAGCCGGAAGATCGAAGCGATGCTGGAAGTAGCCAAGTCAACTGATGAGATTCAGAGTCGCAGAATTTTTATCGATGGCATCGCCTCTGACACATCGTGCCCTGGAAGGGAATAGCATTCATATGAATTGACGACTGTGAAACTAGCTCGTAAAGTTAAAGCAGCGGCTCGTTCGAATCAAATCTTTGCGAATACTGGAAGGGACATATTTGCCTCAGATTTACAAGATGTCTCGGAACTTAGTCTGGGAAGTGTGCTCGTTCGGAAGGCAAATGTGATATCCTATGCTTCGAGGCAGTGGAAGCAGCACGAAGAAACTATTCCATGCGCAACCTAAGAATTGTGGCGAGTGTGTCCACGTTGAAATCGTGGCGACACTATCCCTTTGGCATGGCGGCGAGATCTTCGTGGATCACACGAACCTCGATATAGATGATCACCCAACGAGGTATTGAGATGGTAGAAAAGGTATTGGACTGAGCTGATCTAAGCAAAGTTAATATTTGGGTAAGTCGCCTAGCTGGGGTAGTATCGATTGAGATAATCGTTCGGTGAATAAGATAATATTTGGAGATGTTGCTAGTACGGAATTCAGAAATAGTTGGATGGATTGAGTTGGAACGCGAACTCATTGAGTCGGTGAAAAATTTTCATAATTGAGAATAATGCTCAATCAGATATGTTGGAATGGAAATCGTGATTTGGTTCAATTGGGAGTAAAGAAAATGGATGCATCGAACATAAAGATACCCTTGTAACTTGTTCAAATTTGCTATCGCAAAGTTCGGTTGAAATGCATGTATTTTAGGGATGCCTTAAATATATGTACGATCCAAAACTAAGCGATACGAAGAATTCGTATTGAGCTGCAAGGAGGATGTGGAAATTCGTGAAATTTGTACGAGCGTTCAGCAGAACGAGATGTTGAGTCAGAAATCGTGAATATATGAGTCGCCTAGAGCAGATCCATGGAATTGGATTATGGCATGTGATAGAAATGTGTACCAGCACGGTTCGTGGACAAACCTGATTCTAAGTGGTATATTATGTAACGCCCTGCAACCGCTCGGAGCGTTACGCTGAGTCGGATTGAATAAATCAAATGTTGGTTACATTTGAAATATTGGATTTTGGGAAGAAGGATTAATCGAGTTGGTTTCAATGTGCAGATGGCTAGCGGGTTCGATGGAAATCAGGTGTTCGTTCAGAACAATACTGAATAGCTGGATGGAAGCGATAATGCCGTCTTCCTTAGTCCGATCGGATGATTTGGAGAGCACGGCCTGTCACGCCCAGATCTCCCGCAGGCAAATCGGCCGTTCCCGCTAGGCGGGAATCACCCGCTCCAGCACTCCCGCGGAACGATCGCTTGACCCATCCGGGCGTGATGCCGCACGAGCGTGAACCGCGCCCGTGCAAGGCCGTGATTCATTGGCTGGCGATAAGAGTTCTAAGCCACAGAGTCGCACAGATTGTCCGAGTGCAGCGGAGTCATGAACGCATAGCGATTCGGTAACAAGTTCTCTGAGTTGACAAATATAGCGGAAGCATTTGAAACACAAGTTGAAGTAAAGCAAGCTCTTTTATTGATATGAACATGTGTTACAGGCGGCGTATAGCCGAGATTACAAGTCGCTCAAGCCTCTCTCTCTGAAACAGTAAAAGCGTGCCAAGTGGCTACAACTGTGGAATGATTGTACAGGCGATGGTCAGGCGATGTTCACAACTTATGTCTTGTATATGTGCTTCAGTCCCGGACGCACCGTTGCAAGGCTTCAGAGGGAACTCCTGGCCTTAGCACGCACGAAGGAGGCGTCCGCACCGCACGAGGTTCTCCCGCACCCTGCATATCAAACTGGTGGATTATCAGTACATTGAATGCACTGGTGGGGAAGCTACTTGCCCGCTCGACAAATCCAAACACGTAATACAGGTTTCGTGCACAACTATTAAGTTGTCTTTCTAGTTGCCTTAGGATCAGTTTCATGCAAATATTGAATAACCTAACTCGTGTCGGCAGTGCGCCGTGCGATATGAGAGGAAACACGGCGAGACTTACCATTTGTCCTTCCCTGTCCAAGGCAAACATTATTGATTTAAGCACGGCAAGTATAAAACATTCAGGAGGCATACTTGATGAAAACCAAACCAATAGCATATGCAACAAGAGAGTCGTTATGTCTTGATCGTTCAGGTGTTTAGTTGTTTCTTGACACGATGCAATGACTCGCACGCGGATAGCCGCTAAGCGAGGATGACTTATCTATATGAACAGTTGTCGCTGGCGAAGCCATAAAGGACCGTTTATAGTCTTTGGGCGGTTGGGTGCGAGAGGTCTTGTGTCGCTACACGTCACCTCGCCCGGGACGGTATGGAGCGAGACGCTAGGCCATAGGGGCGTTCACTCCATGCCGCCCACTTACGTTAGACTATCAGAAAGTTCCGTCCGGATCGGATCGGCTCCGGTGCCCCGGTGTAGCCGTCCGCAAGAACTTGAACGTTCATTACCTTGTGCACAGGTTGTCCGCGACATGCAGTTGTTGGGTCAGCCAATTATCACGAGATACACGGGAACAGGAGTGCACTGGAACTTGAGACGCAAATGCACTTTGAACACGAGTACACGGGATACTTGAATCTTGATTCTGTACAGTGATTGACTTGTCTTGATGCATTCCCCTGGTTCGGGGCTGCCTGATGACCCAACGGTCTTAGATACTTGCAGGTTCAATCACGCACGGGACGACTACTTAGTAGTCTCCCGGGGTTTGGATGAAAACAAGGCAAACATTAAGCAGACAAGCATGCGTTTCTAAGGAACATAAACAGGTACGTTGCTCGGACCCGAAGGTAAGCCGAGAGATGAAACCGTTAAGGGACTTAGCATGCGAGGGTCTGAATATAAGCAGTATTTCATTTCCATGTTCTAGCATAAGCAATATGAGTTGGGATTATTCCCTTAGCTAGGTGCGTTGGATTTATTAGCATGCAGGGGTGAATCACCTAGCGACTAGCATAATATTTCAGATTTTATGTGTGCTGGCTAAGCAAAGACAAGTTCACCGTAGCCACCCACCTTAGCGATGATTCGCCTCGGTAGAGCGATACGTCTGAGCGAGCCTCTGAAAGTCCAAGCCGGATTCCTGTAGGGACAAGTCTGGATATCCTTTGCTTCTTGATCGAGGCAAAGCCGGTCGGGACAGCTGCACGATTGCCGATTGAGACGACAGTCCGCTTGAGCGGAACGGGGTGTTACATCCTACCCAACTTAGAAAAAGTCTCGTCCTCGAGACTTACTAAGGACAAGCAGTAATCTAGGGTTGAGGCAATCCTAGACAAGTCGTTTGTACTTGTTCATTTGGATATTCACTTGCACAAGCGTCAAAATCAGCATATCGCTTAGACTGGATCGTGCGCACTTTCGAAGGTACCCTCTAGCGTGAATACGTCAACCAGCTCAGTGATAGCGAAGTCTTAGCACTCGAGTTTCACCTTTTTCTTAAGTCTTGGATGGTGCACTAGTTCAAGGCGTCCCTCGAATAGATGCATTCAACCAAACTTAGGATTAGTGAAAATCGGACAAGCTACTAGCGATACTCTCAAGGGTTCGCACAGGTTGGCACAAAGGCCACTCGCAGCATACAACCAGACAAGCAATCATATCAATCAAAACGCATTTTGAAAGTATTTAGACTTATTGTTGGAACATCCCATCGAGGCATTGAGAGAGAGAGCGTGCACATAACCCACGAACGAGCTTTCGAAACAGAGATATCGAATCGAAGTCCAAAGGCGTAGAAGCCAGGCTCTGATACCAACCTGTCACGCCCCGATCTCCCGCAGGCAAATCGGCCGTTCCCGCTAGGCGGGAATCACCCGCTCCAGCGCTCCCGCGGAACGATCGCTTGACCCATCCGGGCGTGATGCCGCACGAGCGTGAACCGCGCCCGTGCAAGGCCGTGATTCATTGGCTGGCGATAAGAGTTCTAAGCCACAGAGTCGCACAGATTGTCCGAGTGCAGCGGAGTCATGAACGCATAGCGATTCGGTAACAAGTTCTCTGAGTTGACAAATATAGCGGAAGCATTTGAAACACAAGTTGAAGTAAAGCAAGCTCTTTTATTGATATGAACATGTGTTACAGGCGGCGTATAGCCGAGATTACAAGTCGCTCAAGCCTCTCTCTCTGAAACAGTAAAAGCGTGCCAAGTGGCTACAACTGTGGAATGATTGTACAGGCGATGGTCAGGCGATGTTCACAACTTATGTCTTGTATATGTGCTTCAGTCCCGGACGCACCGTTGCAAGGCTTCAGAGGGAACTCCTGGCCTTAGCACGCACGAAGGAGGCGTCCGCACCGCACGAGGTTCTCCCGCACCCTGCATATCAAACTGGTGGATTATCAGTACATTGAATGCACTGGTGGGGAAGCTACTTGCCCGCTCGACAAATCCAAACACGTAATACAGGTTTCGTGCACAACTATTAAGTTGTCTTTCTAGTTGCCTTAGGATCAGTTTCATGCAAATATTGAATAACCTAACTCGTGTCGGCAGTGCGCCGTGCGATATGAGAGGAAACACGGCGAGACTTACCATTTGTCCTTCCCTGTCCAAGGCAAACATTATTGATTTAAGCACGGCAAGTATAAAACATTCAGGAGGCATACTTGATGAAAACCAAACCAATAGCATATGCAACAAGAGAGTCGTTATGTCTTGATCGTTCAGGTGTTTAGTTGTTTCTTGACACGATGCAATGACTCGCACGCGGATAGCCGCTAAGCGAGGATGACTTATCTATATGAACAGTTGTCGCTGGCGAAGCCATAAAGGACCGTTTATAGTCTTTGGGCGGTTGGGTGCGAGAGGTCTTGTGTCGCTACACGTCACCTCGCCCGGGACGGTATGGAGCGAGACGCTAGGCCATAGGGGCGTTCACTCCATGCCGCCCACTCACGTTAGACTATCAGAAAGTTCCGTCCGGATCGGATCGGCTCCGGTGCCCCGGTGTAGCCGTCCGCAGGAACTTGAACGTTCATTACCTTGTGCACAGGTTGTCCGCGACATGCAGTTGTTGGGTCAGTCAATTATCACGAGATACACGGGAACAGGAGTGCACTGGAACTTGAGACGCAAATGCACTTTGAACACGAGTACACGGGATACTTGAATCTTGATTATGTACAGTGATTGACTTGTCTTGATGCATTCCCCTGGTTCGGGGCTGCCTGATGACCCAACGGTCTTAGATACTTGCAGGTTCAATCACGCACGGGACGACTACTTAGTAGTCTCCCGGGGTTTGGATGAAAACAAGGCAAACATTAAGCAGACAAGCATGCGTTTCTAAGGAACATAAACAGGCACGTTGCTCGGACCCGAAGGTAAGCCGAGAGATGAAACCGTTAAGGGACTTAGCATGCGAGGGTCTGAATATAAGCAGTATTTCATTTCCATGTTCTAGCATAAGCAATATGAGTTGGGATTATTCCCTTAGCTAGGTGCGTTGGATTTATTAGCATGCAGGGGTGAATCACCTAGCGACTAGCATAATATTCCAGATTTTATGTGTGCTGGCTAAGCAAAGACAAGTTCACCGTAGCCACCCACCTTAGCGATGATTCGCCTCGGTAGAGCGATACGTCTGAGCGAGCCTCTGAAAGTCCAAGCCGGATTCCTGTAGGGACAAGTCTGGATATCCTTTGCTTCTTGATCGAGGCAAAGCCGGTCGGGACAGCTGCACGATTGCCGATTGAGACGGCAGTCCGCTTGAGCGGAACGGGGTGTTACATCCTACCCAACTTAGAAAAAGTCTCGTCCTCGAGACTTACTAAGGACAAGCAGTAATCTAGGGTTGAGGCAATCCTAGACAAGTCGTTTGTACTTGTTCATTTGGATATTCACTTGCACAAGCGTCGAAATCAGCATATCGCTTAGACTGGATCGTGCGCACTTTCGAAGGTACCCTCTAGCGTGAACACGTCAACCAGCTCATTGATAGCGAAGTCTTAGCACTCGAGTTTCACCTTTTTCTTAAGTCTTGGATGGTGCACTAGTTCAAGGCGTCCCTCGAATAGATGCATTCAACCAAACTTAGGGTTAGTGAAAATCGGACAAGCTACTAGCGATACTCTCAAGGGTTCGCACAGGTTGGCACAAAGGCCACTCGCAGCATACAACCAGACAAGCAATCATATCAATCAAAACGCATTTTGAAAGTATTTAGACTTATTGTTGGAACATCCCATCGAGGCATTGAGAGAGAGCGTGCACATAACCCACGAACGAGCTTTCGAAACAGAGATATCGAATCGAAGTCCAAAGGCGTAGAAGCCAGGCTCTGATACCAACCTGTCACGCCCCGATCTCCCGCAGGCAAATCGGCCGTTCCCGCTAGGCGGGAATCACCCGCTCCAGCGCTCCCGCGGAACGATCGCTTGACCCATCCGGGCGTGATGCCGCACGAGCGTGAACCGCGCCCGTGCAAGGCCGTGATTCATTGGCTGGCGATAAGAGTTCTAAGCCACAGAGTCGCACAGATTGTCCGAGTGCAGCGAAGTCATGAACGCATAGCGATTCGGTAACAAGTTCTCTGAGTTGACAAATATAGCGGAAGCATTTGAAACACAAGTTGAAGTAAAGCAAGCTCTTTTATTGATATGAACATGTGTTACAGGCGGCGTATAGCCGAGATTACAAGTCGCTCAAGCCTCTCTCTCTGAAACAGTAAAAGCGTGCCAAGTGGCTACAACTGTGGAATGATTGTACAGGCGATGGTCAGGCGATGTTCACAACTTATGTCTTGTATATGTGCTTCAGTCCCGGACGCACCGTTGCAAGGCTTCAGAGGGAACTCTTGGCCTTAGCACGCACGAAGGAGGCGCCCGCACCGCACGAGGTTCTCCCGCACCCTGCATATCAAACTGGTGGATTATCAGTACATTGAATGCACTGGTGGGGAAGCTACTTGCCCGCTCGACAAATCCAAACACGTAATACAGGTTTCGTGCACAACTATTAAGTTGTCTTTCTAGTTGCCTTAGGATCAGTTTCATGCAAATATTGAATAACCTAACTCGTGTCGGCAGTGCGCCGTGCGATATGAGAGGAAACACGGCGAGACTTACCATTTGTCCTTCCCTGTCCAAGGCAAACATTATTGATTTAAGCACGGCAAGTATAAAACATTCAGGAGGCATACTTGATGAAAACCAAACCAATAGCATATGCAACAAGAGAGTCGTTATGTCTTGATCGTTCAGGTGTTTAGTTGTTTCTTGACACGATGCAATGACTCGCACGCGGATAGCCGCTAAGCGAGGATGACTTATCTATATGAACAATTGTCGCTGGCGAAGCCATAAAGGACCATTTATAGTCTTTGGGCGGTTGGGTGCGAGAGGTCTTGTGTCGCTACACGTCACCTCGCCCGGGACGGTATGGAGCGAGACGCTAGGCCATAGGGGCGTTCACTCCATGCCGCCCACTCACGTTAGACTATCAGAAAGTTCCGTCCGGATCGGATCGGCTCCGGTGCCCCGGTGTAGCCGTCCGCAGGAACTTGAACGTTCATTACCTTGTGCACAGGTTGTCCGCGACATGCAGTTGTTGGGTCAGTCAATTATCACGAGATACACGGGAACAGGAGTGCACTGGAACTTGAGACGCAAATGCACTTTGAACACGAGTACACGGGATACTTGAATCTTGATTATGTACAGTGATTGACTTGTCTTGATGCATTCCCCTGGTTCGGGGCTGCCTGATGACCCAACGGTCTTAGATACTTGCAGGTTCAATCACGCACGGGACGACTACTTAGTAGTCTCCCGGGGTTTGGATGAAAACAAGGCAAACATTAAGCAGACAAGCATGCGTTTCTAAGGAACATAAACAGGCACGTTGCTCGGACCCGAAGGTAAGCCGAGAGATGAAACCGTTAAGGGACTTAGCATGCGAGGGTCTGAATATAAGCAGTATTTCATTTCCATGTTCTAGCATAAGCAATATGAGTTGGGATTATTCCCTTAGCTAGGTGCGTTGGATTTATTAGCATGCAGGGGTGAATCACCTAGCGACTAGCATAATATTCCAGATTTTATGTGTGCTGGCTAAGCAAAGACAAGTTCACCGTAGCCACCCACCTTAGCGATGATTCGCCTCGGTAGAGCGATACGTCTGAGCGAGCCTCTGAAAGTCCAAGCCGGATTCCTGTAGGGACAAGTCTGGATATCCTTTGCTTCTTGATCGAGGCAAAGCCGGTCGGGACAGCTGCACGATTGCCGATTGAGACGGCAGTCCGCTTGAGCGGAACGGGGTGTTACATCCTACCCAACTTAGAAAAAGTCTCGTCCTCGAGACTTACTAAGGACAAGCAGTAATCTAGGGTTGAGGCAATCCTAGACAAGTCGTTTGTACTTGTTCATTTGGATATTCACTTGCACAAGCGTCGAAATCAGCATATCGCTTAGACTGGATCGTGCGCACTTTCGAAGGTACCCTCTAGCGTGAACACGTCAACCAGCTCAGTGATAGCGAAGTCTTAGCACTCGAGTTTCACCTTTTTCTTAAGTCTTGGATGGTGCACTAGTTCAAGGCGTCCCTCGAATAGATGCATTCAACCAAACTTAGGGTTAGTGAAAATCGGACAAGCTACTAGCGATACTCTCAAGGGTTCGCACAGGTTGGCACAAAGGCCACTCGCAGCATACAACCAGACAAGCAATCATATCAATCAAAACGCATTTTGAAAGTATTTAGACTTATTGTTGGAACATCCCATCGAGGCATTGAGAGAGAGCGTGCACATAACCCACGAACGAGCTTTCGAAACAGAGATATCGAATCGAAGTCCAAAGGCGTAGAAGCCAGGCTCTGATACCAACCTGTCACGCCCCGATCTCCAGCAGGCAAATCGGCCGTTCCCGCTAGGCGGGAATCACCCGCTCCAGCGCTCCCGCGGAACGATCGCTTGACCCATCCGGGCGTGATGCCGCACGAGCGTGAACCGCGCCCGTGCAAGGCCGTGATTCATTGGCTGGCGATAAGAGTTCTAAGCCACAGAGTCGCACAGATTGTCCGAGTGCAGCGGAGTCATGAACGCATAGCGATTCGGTAACAAGTTCTCTGAGTTGACAAATATAGCGGAAGCATTTGAAACACAAGTTGAAGTAAAGCAAGCTCTTTTATTGATATGAACATGTGTTACAGGCGGCGTATAGCCGAGATTACAAGTCGCTCAAGCCTCTCTCTCTGAAACAGTAAAAGCGTGCCAAGTGGCTACAACTGTGGAATGATTGTACAGGCGATGGTCAGGCGATGTTCACAACTTATGTCTTGTATATGTGCTTCAGTCCCGGACGCACCGTTGCAAGGCTTCAGAGGGAACTCCTGGCCTTAGCACGCACGAAGGAGGCGTCCGCACCGCACGAGGTTCTCCCGCACCCTGCATATCAAACTGGTGGATTATCAGTACATTGAATGCACTGGTGGGGAAGCTACTTGCCCGCTCGACAAATCCAAACACGTAATACAGGTTTCGTGCACAACTATTAAGTTGTCTTTCTAGTTGCCTTAGGATCAGTTTCATGCAAATATTGAATAACCTAACTCGTGTCGGCAGTGCGCCGTGCGATATGAGAGGAAACACGGCGAGACTTACCATTTGTCCTTCCCTGTCCAAGGCAAACATTATTGATTTAAGCACGGCAAGTATAAAACATTCAGGAGGCATACTTGATGAAAACTAAACCAATAGCATATGCAACAAGAGAGTCGTTATGTCTTGATCGTTCAGGTGTTTAGTTGTTTCTTGACACGATGCAATGACTCGCACGCGGATAGCCGCTAAGCGAGGATGACTTATCTATATGAACAGTTGTCGCTGGCGAAGCCATAAAGGACCGTTTATAGTCTTTGGGCGGTTGGGTGCGAGAGGTCTTGTGTCGCTACACGTCACCTCGCCCGGGACGGTATGGAGCGAGACGCTAGGCCATAGGGGCGTTCACTCCATGCCGCCCACTCACGTTAGACTATCAGAAAGTTTCGTCCGGATCGGATCGGCTCCGGTGCCCCGGTGTAGCCGTCCGCATGAACTTGAACGTTCATTACCTTGTGCACAGGTTGTCCGCGACATGCAGTTGTTAGGTCAGTCAATTATCACGAGATACACGGGAACAGGAGTGCACTGGAACTTGAGACGCAAATGCACTTTGAACACGAGTACACGGGATACTTGAATCTTGATTCTGTACAGTGATTGACTTGTCTTGATGCATTCCCCTGGTTCGGGGCTGCCTGATGACCCAACGGTCTTAGATACTTGCAGGTTCAATCACGCACGGGACGACTACTTAGTAGTCTCCCGGGGTTTGGATGAAAACAAGGCAAACATTAAGCAGACAAGCATGCGTTTCTAAGGAACATAAACAGGCACGTTGCTCGGACCCGAAGGTAAGCCGAGAGATGAAACCGTTAAGGGACTTAGCATGCGAGGGTCTGAATATAAGCAGTATTTCATTTCCATGTTCTAGCATAAGCAATATGAGTTGGGATTATTCCCTTAGCTAGGTGCGTTGGATTTATTAGCATGCAGGGGTGAATCACCTAGCGACTAGCATAATATTCCAGATTTTATGTGTGCTGGCTAAGCAAAGACAAGTTCACCGTAGCCACCCACCTTAGCGATGATTCGCCTCGGTAGAGCGATACGTCTGAGCGAGCCTCTGAAAGTCCAAGCCGGATTCCTGTAGGGACAAGTCTGGATATCCTTTGCTTCTTGATCGAGGCAAAGCCGGTCGGGACAGCTGCACGATTGCCGATTGAGACGGTAGTCCGCTTGAGCGGAACGGGGTGTTACATCCTACCCAACTTAGAAAAAGTCTCGTCCTCGAGACTTACTAAGGACAAGCAGTAATCTAGGGTTGAGGCAATCCTAGACAAGTCGTTTGTACTTGTTCATTTGGATATTCACTTGCACAAGCGTCGAAATCAGCATATCGCTTAGACTGGATCGTGCACACTTTCGAAGGTACCCTCTAGCGTGAACACGTCAACCAGCTCAGTGATAGCGAAGTCTTAGCACTCGAGTTTCACCTTTTTCTTAAGTCTTGGATGGTGCACTAGTTCAAGGCGTCCCTCGAATAGATGCATTCAACCAAACTTAGGGTTAGTGAAAATCGGACAAGCTACTAGCGATACTCTCAAGGGTTCGCACAGGTTGGCACAAAGGCCACTCGCAGCATACAACCAGACAAGCAATCATATCAATCAAAACGCATTTTGAAAGTATTTAGACTTATTGTTGGAACATCCCATCGAGGCATTGAGAGAGAGCGTGCACATAACCCACGAACGAGCTTTCGAAACAGAGATATCGAATCGAAGTCCAAAGGCGTAGAAGCCAGGCTCTGATACCAACCTGTCACGCCCCGATCTCCCGCAGGCAAATCGGCCGTTCCCGCTAGGCGGGAATCACCCGCTCCAGCGCTCCCGCGGAACGATCGCTTGACCCATCCGGGCGTGATGCCGCACGAGCGTGAACCGCGCCCGTGCAAGGCCGTGATTCATTGGCTGGCGATAAGAGTTCTAAGCCACAGAGTCGCACAGATTGTCCGAGTGCAGCGGAGTCATGAACGCATAGCGATTCGGTAACAAGTTCTCTGAGTTGACAAATATAGCGGAAGCATTTGAAACACAAGTTGAAGTAAAGCAAGCTCTTTTATTGATATGAACATGTGTTACAGGCGGCGTATAGCCGAGATTACAAGTCGCTCAAGCCTCTCTCTCTGAAACAGTAAAAGCGTGCCAAGTGGCTACAACTGTGGAATGATTGTACAGGCGATGGTCAGGCGATGTTCACAACTTATGTCTTGTATATGTGCTTCAGTCCCGGACGCACCGTTGCAAGGCTTCAGAGGGAACTCCTGGCCTTAGCACGCACGAAGGAGGCGTCCGCACCGCACGAGGTTCTCCCGCACCCTGCATATCAAACTGGTGGATTATCAGTACATTGAATGCACTGGTGGGGAAGCTACTTGCCCGCTCGACAAATCCAAACACGTAATACAGGTTTCGTGCACAACTATTAAGTTGTCTTTCTAGTTGCCTTAGGATCAGTTTCATGCAAATATTGAATAACCTAACTCGTGTCGGCAGTGCGCCGTGCGATATGAGAGGAAACACGGCGAGACTTACCATTTGTCCTTTCCTGTCCAAGGCAAACATTATTGATTTAAGCACGGCAAGTATAAAACATTCAGGAGGCATACTTGATGAAAACCAAACCAATAGCATATGCAACAAGAGAGTCGTTATGTCTTGATCGTTCAGGTGTTTAGTTGTTTCTTGACACGATGCAATGACTCGCACGCGGATAGCCGCTAAGCGAGGATGACTTATCTATATGAACAGTTGTCGCTGGCGAAGCCATAAAGGACCGTTTATAGTCTTTGGGCGGTTGGGTGCGAGAGGTCTTGTGTCGCTACACGTCACCTCGCCCGGGACGGTATGGAGCGAGACGCTAGGCCATAGGGGCGTTCACTCCATGCCGCCCACTCACGTTAGACTATCAGAAAGTTCCGTCCGGATCGGATCGGCTCCGGTGCCCCGGTGTAGTCGTCCGCAGGAACTTGAACGTTCATTACCTTGTGCACAGGTTGTCCGCGACATGCAGTTGTTGGGTCAGTCAATTATCACGAGATACACGGGAACAGGAGTGCACTGGAACTTGAGACGCAAATGCACTTTGAACACGAGTACACGGGATACTTGAATCTTGATTCTGTACAGTGATTGACTTGTCTTGATGCATTCCCCTGGTTCGGGGCTGCCTGATGACCCAACGGTCTTAGATACTTGCAGGTTCAATCACGCACGGGACGACTACTTAGTAGTCTCCCGGGGTTTGGATGAAAACAAGGCAAACATTAAGCAGACAAGCATGCGTTTCTAAGGAACATAAACAGGCACGTTGCTCGGACCCGAAGGTAAGCCGAGAGATGAAACCGTTAAGGGACTTAGCATGCGAGGGTCTGAATATAAGCAGTATTTCATTTCCATGTTCTAGCATAAGCAATATGAGTTGGGATTATTCCCTTAGCTAGGTGCGTTGGATTTATTAGCATGCAGGGGTGAATCACCTAGCGACTAGCATAATATTCCAGATTTTATGTGTGCTGGCTAAGCAAAGACAAGTTCACCGTAGCCACCCACCTTAGCGATGATTTGCCTCGGTAGAGCGATACGTCTGAGCGAGCCTCTGAAAGTCCAAGCCGGATTCCTGTAGGGACAAGTCTGGATATCCTTTGCTTCTTGATCGAGGCAAAGCCGGTCGGGACAGCTGCACGATTGCCGATTGAGACGGCAGTCCGCTTGAGCGGAACGGGGTGTTACACGGCCTGCTCGCACGGTCATACCAGTTGAGTAGATCGCGCTTGCATCGGACCATGGGTTCAAGGGATTGGCCGTATCGGCAGGACAGGATGCCTAACGGGATCAAACATTGTGAGTGGGCTCTTTCCCTTCTCCTCTACTCCTTCATGCCTATAATATGGAAAACACGTAAAATGCTTGAACACTTGGGCTAAAACATTGGGAAACACTACACTGAGGCGTGCATAGAGTGTACGTCGTTGGCTTGGTAGGATTGTGGCTTGAAATAATTTACGCGTTGGATAGTTGAGGCGATAGTTGGATTATACATTTGAGGCAGTCGGTTGGATACTTGGGATTATGCTTGGACGAGTTGGAATGATACTATGAGGCAAATGGGAATATCGGGAATTCGGGCGAGCGAACGTGCATCCGTGCACGAGTATCACTTGGTCGCTTTGTCTTGCAAAGCGAGCAGTTGTGGTTCGAAACCGAACAACTGCATCGGCGAGGGTGTTGTGCCGCTTGATGGGGCATCGTGCCTCGAATGGGGCATTGTGCCACTGAAACGGCATTGTGCCATGGGATTGCTTCGAGCATGGGTGTTTCACCAATTCGGACTCTGTGTTGAGAAGAGGCATCGTGCCTATGAAACACTTGATATTATGGTGCCTTGGGCTATATATTGAGGTCGTGATTTGGATTCCTTGGTTGGATATGTTGGAAGAATGGTTATGGATATTTGGTTGGATATCGGTTGAACGAGTCTAGGATCGCTTGGTGGGGCGAGAATGTTCGATCCTCTCGTCATACCTACGTGTCTGCATTGTCACGGACAACCTGGGTGGCACAGGGTTTCGTTTCCTGGAACGGGATGAGGCACCGGGGCACCGGGACCGTTCCACCATGGAGGAAACAATGGGCATCGCGCGATTGGGCGCAGCGCTGGTAGTCCGACACCACCAGGCGGGAGTAGCTGCCCAACCCTGGATCGGGTAGGATTGCCCTATTGATCTTGGTCCGATCAATGTCCTTCGTGGCTTTTAGCCAGTGACTTCATATAGTATATAAGTTGGCTTGCTTTTCTTTTGTTGGTTTGGCTTTCGTGTAGGCGCGGTCATCTTGCCTCGGCAAGAGTGTGCACTCGAGATTGGGATATAAACTTTGGTTGAGGATGGAGATTGAGGCGAGACTGATGGTTCGATATGTTATCGTGCAAGCGATGGCATTGAGTAAGACGGGTCGGATTTATATAAATGCTTGTCGTTTGGTTTGAGATTGAATGCTTGCATGCTTAAACTGCTTTACAGCTTTACAGCTTTCCTTAACATGTCATTCATATGCCATGAAACGAATCTAGAATTCAACTAAAAAGATCACCATTTAACTGTGTGCATTCACTATTTTACTTAGTGTCGGCTTAGACAAGTGGGTTACCCCGCTCACCAGTACGGCTGTGTACTGACCCACGTTTGTGGGCAAATATATTTCAGGTACGCAGGCGTAGTGGCGCTGCTTGGATATACGGGACAAGATGTATGAACTGTAAGTACCTTTGTGGGCTAGAGAAAAGAGCAAGAGTATTTCATCGTCTTCTTGGCATCGCCTTTGTGGCATTGCCTCGGGACATTTCATTTGGACCCTATCGTGAGCTTCGCTGCGTATACTCTGATGTGTGCTTGGTACACAAATGGCTTCCGCTGTGACTTGGTTGTTTCGATGATAACTTTGGTGTTTAACAACATCGCCTTGTACGAGCGCAACTCCAGGCTCGTACGACATCACGTCCCGAAGAGAACGATTGTCCCGCAGGAGAGCTGTGTAACGCCCCGTTCGTCCCGTTTCCCCTACTCGGGGAGCACGGCCAAGAAATACTTACGACCGTTCGATCGGGACAGATTGAATTAAGATCCTTTCCTCGTTATGGATTGGCTTCTTCGGAATCAGGTCCCATAATCAATGGATCGTGCCTCAAGGAAGGACTCGGCGGCAGAGTAGAGAGAGGCCTTTCCGTTGTGTTGGTTTTCCTTGCCCGTTTTCGATTGCCGTTTGGTTGCGAGCTTGTTGGTTTTAGGACTTGCGTTTTCTTGAACGGTTTCGATGGATTTCATTGTTTTCGTTCTTAGGATTTCGCATTTCGTATCGAGCCTTGGAGACCGAAGCAGGAGGTATTGATCATCCGTTGGTGCGTGCAGGTGATCGTGTAGACGACGCGCGAGCGGAGTCTTAGGGATCTCTACTTCTTCTTCCTATACAATAAACTGTGTGAGTGGCTCTATTTCGATAAGCACCTTCTTTCCAAGGGCTCCGTTCATAATAAAAATTGACTCAGTTGTGCATTCAATCAAACGATACCACTTAAGTAATAAGTTGGATAACAAGATAAGATAAGAAGTAGGCTTGGAACACCCATTGCTTGTCATACAAAAATCTTGCATAAATTACAAGATAAGATAAGAAGTAGGCTTGGAACACCCATTGCTTGTCATATAAACCTTGCATAATTTCATTGATGCATGCATGGTCGTTGGATGTCTAATGGGTTGGTATTTATTGATAGTTCAAAGTGCTCTTCAGTAAGTTCAAGGTGTTCTTCTATAAACTGCTGCATGTTATTTCATATAACTGTTGGTTGATTGTGATAGTACAGTAAAGCAGTTCGTACATGATGTTCTTTAAATGGCTAGTAAGTAAATCTATGATGTAGAGTTCATAGAAATGGTCATGGGAATTCTTGTGCACAAGGGATCCAGGTTCCTGCGAGCGGTTACCGGGGCACCGGGCCGTTTCGACCCGGACGGAATCTACTTTCTTAGTCCTGGGAGCGGGGAATTGTAGCGGGGCTAGCTACCCGCGCTGCAAGCGTCGCCGCCAGCCCAGACTAAACCCATGATGGCTCCTAAACAACAAAGAAAGATGTTGTGTATATTTAAACTGTGCAGACTAACTATGTCTTCGTGACAGGGAAGGCTATGGTAAGTTGTACAGGTGGTTCAGACGGGACAGGTAAAGTCACCGAACGGTGGCATGTGAAGTTATGTTATTTTGTTCTTGCATACCTGCTAAATGAAATCTGAACTAGGCAAGAATAGAAACCCACCAAAGAACATAATTGTTGCATGCTCATTTAAAATTCATCTAAAGAGCTTGGTAAAGTTGAGCAGCTAGCCTTCACCAGTACTTTTCGAAGTACTGACCCTCGTTGTAGCAGGTTCCCCGGCGCAAGGCAACGCGGCGAGTAGCTGAAGTTCTCCTCGGACTTTTGGGATCCTTGGCTGTTCGTGGCCAAGACTTTTGGAGGCTCAAGTTAGAAGCCTTCCTCTCTCTCTCCGTTGCGGAAATAACGCTAAGGCGATGGTGCTTACCCGCACCCAAAGGTGTTTTGTGTTTTGAAGCTATGTAAAGGGACATAATGTATGGATCGGCTATCTCATTTTGCGTCCAAGTTTGTAAGCCCGTGGGGCATTTTATACTTTTGAGTCAAGCAATGTAACAAGATATTTATTATAAATAAAAGAGAAACTTTTCTATGCCTCAACCTTGTGTTATCTTATTTGTCTACTCTGTTGCATTGATCTAAAAAATATCCTTATGCCTAAGGCCTTGTGCACGCGCGCCCTACGCGTGCTCGGCATCACGCCCGGGGGACGATTATCGATTAGCCGAAATCGGGGCGTGACATATTGGTATCAGAGCATGCTTCAGATCCTTTGATCTCTCAAAAGAAAGTTTCTAAAGAGGACCTTGTTCCTTCCGAGTAGACCCTTGAATTCGCTTGGCCAAAATGAGATGCGTTCCATGCAATAAGTCTAAATATTTTTGAAAAGTGCGTGGGAATTATACGATTGCTTGGACGGGATTATGATGTGAGGGCTTTCGTCCCAACTCATAGAGGATGTTGTAAGAGGAGACTCGTGTTATAATCGGCAAGTTATATGTCTATATGAAAACACCGAACGAGTAGAGTGCGAGATAAGAATATCGTTCAGACAGTGGTCTATGCACATGGCCTTTTGGCCAATTTGTGTTAAGTATGGTGCACCAAGACCCTTGGTGATAGTGAGTTGCAGCGAGATTCGGGTATTGTTGGGATGAGAATAAAGTTGATTTGGAGGAAAATCGATAGAGACGTTATCGGATTGCCGCTAAGGCGAGAAATGGAAATCGTGTAGGAAATTTTCGAAAATAGTTGGACGGTTATTCATAGCAATAAGTTATGATTTGAAGCATAGTCTGCATAGAGGACTATGAATACAAGTATGTGCGAGTCTAAGATCGCTAAGGCGATAAATAGGGACTGTGTTGGAGTTCTAAGGAACGAGTTGGGCATACGAGTGAAGGATGCGAACGCGAATCAGGAGTTATTAGGATGACTCAATTCCTGAGTAGTGTATGCGATAAGTCCCCTGTTCGATTATACAATTTGTGGAAATAATGAGTTGTAAAGATTCAGGGAGTATGACTCGAACCCTGAGTGGTGTATTTGTTGGCTTAGAAATGCTTGAACGAAGTCGTGGATTCGGAGAGTTAAGCGAGTCTAGCGACAAGCGACGAGATTGGGTAAAGCCTTAGTATAAATAAACAATGCCTAGCAAGTAAACGAACTCGGAGAAAGCATGCAATGTTTAGTTCGAGCGAGTTACAATGAGTTGAATGAGGGATAAGGCTTACATCGAATAGAAATTCAGGGCAATTGGAATCGATATCATGATCGGAAAAGACTTAGAGGATTGTACGAGCGAGTTTGAGTTGAAACAAGCAAATTAAAAACTTGAGTCGAGATTGAATAATCTGAGATGCGATCGAAGTAAGTGCAATTAGAAATAATGGAGTAAACGAATGATAGCGTGCATGGAAAATTTGGATTTGAGTAGGATATCGCTCGATAAAATTCGATTTGAGTATGAATGCGATGATTTCAAATTTTTGGAGATTTAGACCATAACAATGGTTGGAAAATAGTATGGATTGATGCAAGTTAGTAAAAATTATTATGATTTTGATGGATTGAGTTAAGCGGTAATAGATTTGGCTTGGAGTTTGGAAGAACGATCTTGAAATCAAGTTCAGAAAGATAACATCCGAAATCTGTCCCAGTGAGAACGATTATTCTGCGGGAGCGCCGACGTGGTGATTTCACGTACGGTAGGGATAAGCAAACTCAAGAGAACAGGTTCGGTGATTATTCCAAAATGCACTCGATGAATGGAACGTACCAATGGGATAGACTTGGGTTTGGGAATTGATCTTAGTTATTTGAGGAATGCTAAGAGTAGACTAAGAAAATGAGTCTAAGGATTTTTCTTGAGGAGTTAGTCTAGAAACGTAAAATAAGAGATATTGGACGTTTTCATGAACGGATATGTAGATCGTGCTGGACGACTTAGAGTTCATGATATACATCGATGGTCTATAATGGAAATGTGGCTTGATGATACAGGTGTAGAAAGGGATGGATTGGGGAATTCTATCAAACATGATAAAAGAGATAGTGTATGCGAATCGATAGGTTAACCCTAAAACGTGGGCGTATCGTGGGTTCAGTTGGACGAGCGTGTTGGTGTGATAGGGTGATCTGTGCTCGATGTTTAGAAATCTGAGTGAAACGAGCTTGGGTAGAATACCCGTGTAAAGGAACAATGGTTTGACCTTAGGGTGTTTGGGGCGAGCGTTGTGCAACACGGTTGCGCGATGAGTCGCAAACTTGAGTTGTACCTATGACTGTGTGTGCTGGCCTAGGGACTAGGCAGACGACCCTATGCCTTGAGTTAAACTGGAGTGGCTGACTTCAGAGTATCGTTCGGGAAGAATGATAGAACTCTGGCAACAAGACTTAGAGTTAGAATTTGGAATTGGGAATGTACACTAGCAACGTTCGCGTTGAAACAAACGTAAGGCAAGATAGGACTCGGGTGATAATTGATTTGGCTGGATAGGTTACGCGACGGTAAAGGATAAGACGATAGCTGGATCGAACAAGAGTTCGGTCATTCATATAGCAAGACGATCCGCGTTTCGAAAGATTTTCACGAGTAGCTTGTCAGACTTAGCTGTCACTGAGCTTGGTTGAAATACACATATTTGGGGGACGCCTTGAATATGGGTACGATCCAGACTTAGCGATATGCATAACTCGGATACAGCTGCAAAGGAAAATGTTCGGATTCGCATGGATGAGTATGGCAACTGAAATGATTTAGCCTCAACCTAAATCTTTATAGAGGAAAGATTATATCGTTCCTCGTGCTACTGGGATAGTTCTGCGCTAAGGCGCAGTACGAGACTGAGTTTAGGAATGCAATAGTTGAACGAATGGATCATTCGGATAAAATGATTAAGCACTCGGGCGAACGGAACAAGTAAAAACGAATAGTAAGTTAAGTTCGATTGAGCCACGGGTGCGGAGGACTTGAGCGTACCCCAGGTAAGCAATTTAGCTCTGCGCTAAGGCGCAATATAGACTGAGTCAGAAAACGTTGGTGATTGGGTGCGAATTTACTTAGCGAGATTGGACGGTGACTCAAAGAGAGTGATGCAAACGAGATTGGAAAATTAGCCCAAATTCAAACCTTTGGTTTAGGCGTAACGACGGGTTTCGATAGGCGACGTCAAGTAATAGGCTCAAATGTGTTGGGTTCCTATGGTGATAACATAACTAGTTGGACAAGTCCACCCAAATTATGAGTCGTAAGTGCCCGTTGAGTTATAGAGTACCATGTGCTTGGGTAATGCAGCCCTGCGCTAGGTGCAGTAGATTTTGAGACGGACGTGTAATGATCGAGTTGAGTATAACTCGATAGCATTGAACGATAGAGTCGTTCGATGAGAACTGGCCAACATTGGCGTAACGCATGGTAAGGAAATAGAGGATTGTAGTATTGAGACAGTCCTTGAAGGATAAGACGAGATGTATAGGGAAGTTTAGAAGTTATGCGATAGCACGACTTGCGCTCAGGAAGTCTCGAGGACGGAACTTGTTCTGAGTGGTATATGGTGTAACAACCCGCTCCGCTCAACCCGGAGGGCCGATTCAAACGGCACAAGTGTAGCCATTTAACCGCCTTGCTTAGCGAGATGGCTCGTTCGATACAAAAGCTTTCATGCTGGGATCCTCAAGGGAGTCAGACTTAGGCTATCAAGAAGCGCGTCCGGAGTCTCGCTCGACCGATGCGATACATCGCTAAGGTGAGTGACCCCGGTGAACCTGTCTCTACTTAGCGGCACACTAAGAAAATGAGTGTTACGTGCTAGTTTACGGGCGATAACCTTTGCATGCTAATAAAAGAGATGAACACACATAGCGAAGGGGGATAACCCCGCTTTATTATCGTATAGAACATGAAAATCTTACTTGCTAGTTGCGTAGTCGACTTAGGTCAGTTGAATCTGCAAGCGGACTTGTCGTGCGCGGCAGAGCCTATCTAAATTTTGAATCATAAAAAGAAGCAGTTGCGGAACTGAACGTCTCGCTAGTACGCGTACTGTGGCGAAACCACTCGGTCGAGGAGTCGACCTGGGAACTTGAATCTGATATGAGGGAAAAATTTCCCTCATTATTCCTTAGTGGTAGGCTCTATTCTTAAGTTTCGGGACGAAACTTCCTATTAGATGGTTATGATGTAACGCCCCGTTCGTCCCGTTCCCCCTACTCGGGGAGCACGGCCAAGAAATACTTACGACCGTTCGATCGAGACAGATTGAATTAAGACCTTTCCTCGTTATGGATTGGCTTCTTCGGAATCAGGTCCCATAATCAATGGATCGTGCCTCAAGGAAGGACTCGGCGGCAGAGTAGAGAGAGGCCTTTCCGTTGTGTTGGTTTTTCTTGCCCGTTTTCGATTGCCGTTTGGTTGCGAGCTTGTTGATTTTAGGACTTGCGTTTTCTTGAACGGTTTCGATGGATTTCATTGTTTTCGTTCTTAGGATTTCGCATTTCGTATCGAGCCTTGGAGACCGAAGCAGGAGGTATTGATCATCCGTTGGTGCGTGCAGGTGATCGTGTAGACGACGCGCGAGCGGAGTCTTAGGGATCTCTACTTCTTCTTCCTATACAATAAACTGTGTGAGTGGCTCTATTTCGATAAGCACCTTCTTTCCAAGGGCTCCGTTCATAATAAAAATTGACTCAGTTGTGCATTCAATCAAACGATACCACTTAAGTAATAAGTTGGATAACAAGATAAGATAAGAAGTAGGCTTGGAACACCCATTGCTTGTCATACAAAAATCTTGCATAAATTACAAGATAAGATAAGAAGTAGGCTTGGAACACCCATTGCTTGTCATACAAAAATCTTGCATAAATTACAAGATAAGATAAGAAGTAGGCTTGGAACACCCATTGCTTGTCATATAAACCTTGCATAATTTCATTGATGCATGCATGGTCGTTGGATGTCTAATGGGTTGGTATTTATTGATAGTTCAAAGTGCTCTTCAGTAAGTTCAAGGTGTTCTTCTATAAACTGCTGCATGTTATTTCATATAACTGTTGGTTGATTGTGATAGTACAGTAAAGCAGTTCGTACATGATGTTCTTTAAATGGCTAGTAAGTAAATCTATGATGTAGAGTTCATAGAAATGGTCATGGGAATTCTTGTGCACAAGGGATCCAGGTTCCTGCGAGCGGTTACCGGGGCACCGGGCCGTTTCGACCCGGGCGGAATCTACTTTCTTAGTCCTGGGAGCGGGGAATTGTAGCGGGGCTAGCTACCCGCGCTGCAAGCGTCGCCGCCAGCCCAGACTAAACCCATGATGGCTCCTAAACAACAAAGAAAGATGTTGTGTATATTTAAACTGTGCAGACTAACTATGTCTTCGTGACAGGGAAGGCTATGGTAAGTTGTACAGGTGGTTCAGACGGGACAGGTAAAGTCACCGAACGGTGGCATGTGAAGTTATGTTATTTTGTTCTTGCATACCTGCTAAATGAAATCTGAACTAGGCAAGAATAGAAACCCACCAAAGAACATAATTGTTGCATGCTCATTTAAAATTCATCTAAAGAGCTTGGTAAAGTTGAGCAGCTAGCCTTCACCAGTACTTTTCGAAGTACTGACCCTCGTTGTAGCAGGTTCCCCGGCGCAAGGCAACGCGGCGAGGAGCTGAAGTTCTCCTCGGACTTTTGGGATCCTTGGCTGTTCGTGGCCAAGACTTTTGGAGGCTCAAGTTAGAAGCCTTCCTCTCTCTCTCCGTTGCGGAAATAACGCTAAGGCGATGGTGCTTACCCGCACCCAAAGGTGTTTTGTGTTTTGAAGCTATGTAAAGGGACATAATGTATGGATCGGCTATCTCATTTTGCGTCCAAGTTTGTAAGCCCGTGGGGCATTTTATACTTTTGAGTCAAGCAATGTAACAAGATGTTTATTATAAATAAAAGAGAAACTTTTCTATGCCTCAACCGTGTGTTATCTTATTTGTCTACTCTGTTGCATTGATCTAAAAAATATCCTTATGCCTAAGGCCTTGTGCACGGGCGCCCTACGCGTGCTCGGCATCACGCCCGGGGGACGATTATCGATTAGCCGAAATCGGGGCGTGACAAGCTGCAACGTGGTGATTTCACGTTCAGCGGGGACTATTGAGCTTGCGGGAGATTGGGGCGTGACATCTACAACCATCACCGTTTATTCGGGATTGCTTGTAGCGGGTTCGATCTTTTGTCTACAACCATCGCCGCTCATACATATCAAAAGATAAGATAAGAGAACAAGATAAGATAAAAGACTCGCATGGTCATGGACAACTTGTGCACAAGGTTAGGCTGCGGACGGTACGCTGATCGCACTAGGGCCGATCCGATCCGGACGAAACATTATGGATAGTCACGCTAATAGCCTAGCAAGGGTATGACGGGAGGGCTTGTAGCAGGTTCGCTACATGTATCTACAACCGTCGTCGTCTTCCGGACTTTCGTCCAAAATGGCTTGTAGCGCCAGTGACCATTCATATAGACTAAGTTTGGCTTGATTGCGGCAATCCGCGTGCGAGTCATTGCATTGCGCCTAATGAATCTGAATCTGAGTAATATGTTTGAATCAACCTGAATGTGTGAATAACACGTCTGAATCAACCTGAATCTGTGTATAACATGTTTGAACAACCTGAGTATCAATATCTGGAAAATATGAGTAATTCGTGCACTTGAGTCAGAACACGCTCGCGACACCCTGTATTTGCTCATGCGATTCTGTGGATTCCATTATATATATTCATGCTTGGCTTAACATAGTTTTATCTCTAGACAGGGAAGGACGAATGGTAAGTTGGTAAGTTTTACCGTATTTCCCTTGAATCGTACGGCGCACTGCCACACGAGTTAGGCTTTACATCATTGCCATGAAACTAATCCTAAGGCAAGACTAGAAAGATAACTTAATAGATGGTGCACAGAACCTACATAACATGTTTGGATTTGTCGAGCGGGCGAGAAGCCTCTCCACCAGTGCATTCATGTAATGATAACCCACCAGATTGCTTGCAGGGTGAGAACATCGTTCAGTGCGAAGTATCCCCTCGTGCGCGTTAAGTCGTGGAGTTCGCTCTGGAGCCTTGGGGTGTTGCGTCCGGAGATGAAGTACATATACATGGCATAATGTTGGAACATCGCCTATGTATCATCCCATGTTATAAGCCGCTTGATACGCCTTTATTGTTTGAGAGGGAGAGAGCTTGAGCGACTTGTAATCTCGGCCTAGCACCGCTTCATACTAAGTTATCATTTGATGCGTTGAGGCAATATGAGTACAAGACAAGTAGCATTGCCTGATTCGTTTTGCATGGTCTACCTGGACAATTTTAGCATAGCATGGCATGTTCTATACATAGCACAATTTATAGAAGAAGTATGCATTGTAACTAAAATTGAAGTATATGATGAACATTTGAATGAACTAGCATGCAATAGATAATCGTTCACAAGTTTAGTTGACAAGCATAATAGTCCAAGTCTATTCCCATTTTATCTTGACATCTTTTAGTTATTACTTGGTATCGTTTGATCGGGGCAAACAAGAATGCAAGATTTTTTTTAGGTGTGAAGGCTTGGAAGAAGGGCCAACTGAATCGAATATAATCCACTCACTTAGTTGGTTGGAAGGGAGAAGGAAAACGGTGCTTCAGGACTTCGCTCGCGCGTCGTCTACTGCTCGTACACCTGCATTGCCACGAACAACTTGATCAATACCTCTTCCACTCTTTCCAATATCGAAATTGAAGTGTAGTTCAACGAACGAAAATAATGAAATCCATCGAAATCGTTCAAGAAAACGCAAGCAAATTCGAAAACCAACTCAAGCCACGAAAGCAACAAGCGACAGCGAAAACTGAGACAACAAAAGATGCAGCGGAAAGGTCCCTCCTGACTCTGCCGCTAAGTCGATCCTGGGGGCGCGGTCCACTGAATATGGGAATCGATTCCGAAGAAGCAAATCCATAACGAGAATAAGGTCTTGTTTCAATCTATCCCGATCGAAGGATACCGTCTTGTATTTCTTAGTCGCGCTCTCCGAATAGGAAAAATGGGGCACCACATCCTACCAACTAATTGGAAATTTCGTCCACGAAACTTAGAAAATAGAACCTACCGCTAGGAAACATTTTGTTAAGGATGATTAACTGAGTAGCTTGGACAATCTCGAATCTTGTGGGTTGAATCACCGTAGATGAGACATTGTCCGAGTTTTTTGCGATACTTCTCAGCCGTGTGCCCCGGTTTCTTGCAGAAAATACACGATGGCCCTGGGTTTCCTCTTTCTGGACCACCGTTGTTAAGGCGCTTTGCAACGGTGTTTTCTTTCTCGTTGCTATGGCGTTTGTGATTGGAGGTATGCACAGCGCCGGTAGGAACGTGAGGATACTGCGGTTCGAGAGATAGGGCATGATTCATGACTCCCCGTATAGTCTCGTACTGAGAACGACTACGTGCGCATGGATGGCAGGGCGCATACCTCCTTCGAATCTCCTGGCACGACTCGCTGCATCAGGTAAATAGGAGCTAGCAAATTTGGAGAGTCAGTAGAATTCGGCTGAATACTGCTTAACTGTCATGCTTCCTTGGTGCAATTGCACGAACTCGTTCTCCTTCTGACGACATACGGGAGAGAGTATGAACTCCTCTTCAAACGCAGCACGAAAAGTCGTCCACGAGATCGCCTCCTCTCCATGGTCAACTTAAGACAGAGCTGCAGTTGAGCGCATGCGACGCGCTTCTCTTCGAGGACCTCAAGCAGGGAAAAATGATCTTCAAGTTCGGCCAACCAATCTAGAGCCACGATTGGGTCCTCAGTCCCTTTAAATTGTGTGTTGCAGACTTTCTTGAAGTCGCCAAAGTCGAAGGCAGTCACATCCCTCTTCCTTGGAGTTTGAGGCGTCTCGACTTCAAGCGCGGGTTGCTCTACCGGTGTTGCTGTTGTTGCCGCAGAATGCTTGGAAGCCAAGGTCTGCACGATCTGTTGTAGGATATCCACCTGCTTTTGTTGGACTGAGAATTAGACTTCTATATTGTCTTGAAACTTGAGTTGTCTCTCCTCCGCTCGCTTCTCGGCCCGTTCATAGCGAGCCTCATCCCTTTGTTGGTTTGCCTCCAACATCCGCATCATTTGCTGGATGGGATCGATGCGAGACATGGCTCGCTGGCTCCTTGAACTTTTCGAAGTGTCCGAACTACTTTCTTGGGCTTGTGTCTCGTCCGGTGCTTGCGCTGAGGATTGCGCTTGAGCCATTCCTTCAAAATAAGGTAAATTACATCAGGATCATAGTGTATTATGGACTCATTGTATGAACGTATCTCATTTTGGCCTAACGAGTTCAAGAGTTCGCACAGGGATTTATCGTTAAAGGAACTTTTCCCATATGAGGTTAAAGGAACTTGAAGCTGTGCTCTGATACCAATATGTCACGCCCCGATTCCGTGGAATCGATAGTCGTCCCCCGGGCGTGACGTCGTGCGGGCCTAGGTTGCGCACCGCACAAGGCTAAGTATTTTATGTCGCATAGCGAGCACATATTCAGAGTACGCAGATAAATTGAAACACAGATTTGAGACATGGAAAAGTTCTCGTTTTATTTATAATATGAACATCTATTACAAACTCTTGAACTGAGTCATAAGGTTGCCGTACGGGATTACAAAATATTGACACAAAATGAGATAGCAGTCATGTACATTACATCCCTTTACTAATCTTCAAAATGCAAAGACCTCCTGGAGGGATGACGGCTTTCCCTCTAAGCTGCATTGTGTTTGGGTTGCAAGCTCTTGCTTCAAAATGCTTCAAAGGGCGCGATCTGAACACGCCAACAACTGGACTGGATCGGGAAGACGACTTTAGCTCCTCGCTCGGATCTCCTTAGTGCAGGAAACCTGTTTCAACGAGGGTTAGTACATCGAAATGTACTGGTGAAGGCAAGCTAACCCAACTATACCAATCAAAACGTTGTTTATATAAAGCATGTATATTATTTGTGGTCTTTCTATCTTGCCTTAGTTTATTTTACAAGCAGCATGTCACGCCCCAGTCCCAAAATATCGAGGGACTGGACACGTGGCAATGGCCAGCAGCACGCACCAATGGATAACCCAATTTAATGGAGCCATCAGGGCGTACTTAAGCTGTAACGAAGGTCTACTACAAAGAATCACACTAATCTCATCCATAAAGATAAAGAAATAAACTGCATAATGAAATGGAAATAAGTAGCAACAACAAGTCAGTCGGGGAAACAATCCGACTTATGTCTGAATACACTGGCTCAATAGGCCAGGAACAAAAGAGATAAGCATGAAATAAATATTGAGTACGGGAATAGTACTCAGGAGAAGTCTTCGGCAGTCACCTCGTCTTCAGGGTTCAGTTCTGCTCCAGCAATAGCTTCAGCTCCGGTCCCGTATACCTCGGGATACTGCTCCTCAGCTAAACCTGGGGACATAATCCATTCCAGGTCCTCAGTGGACATAGCAAGGCACAAAATAAAACAAGCCAAATAAATGCAGTGCAATTTAATTAAATGAAACAGCAGGGTAAACTATGTAACCATCTATGTGATATGCAAATGAGAGCAACACTAGTACTCAGGCTGAGACCGCTACAAGCTCTGTGTCGGGGAGCCGGTAGCAGTAATAACACGTAAAGGGTCTAGCTCTGCTGGAGAGTCTACAACCTCACAATAATAGTAGATATATATATATAACAGCCTGTAGCCTGTGTGTCTCTCCCCACCCAATGTAATCACGCAAACCATGACCATAACGTCTCATGTCCATGTCAGCGGGATTATAACTAATGCAACAAGTCAAACTGTCTATAACTAGAATATCTCTGTCAAGTCCTGTATCCTATACAGAATCACCATGAATGTCTCAGGAAGATTCTGTCCATGCATAGTGTCAAGTGTCCTGGGTTGTAGGGTACTTGATATGTCAAGTACAAAAGTAAAGGGTATCGTAAATCCATCTCTAAATGACGAACCAATACCGCGTATGGTGTTGGCACCCGACTATGATCGGACACTAGGTACGTCATACGTTTTCTAGGTTAAGCAATTTAAACAAGTTTATATGAATTCACACAAGACAACCAGCAAAGTATTATTACAGGAAATATGAAGATAAAGACTGCAAGTTTGGCAAGGTGCACTTGCCTGATGTTTGAATTCTACTTAGTTCCTGTTCTCAAAAATTTCTAGAGATGTCTCCGAAAGCTGAAATAAACAGTACCATCACGCTCAGAAGGTGTCAAATAGCTAGGAACGCCTGTCCTTGGGTCCAATTTGGAGACAAGGGCAAAAACGGTATTTCGGGCCAAAACGGGGTCCACCGGTGGGCCCACTTTGCACCGAAAAATGTGTCAAGGTCAACTGTCTCCAAATTCACCAAATTTAGTGTCAACAGGTCAGGAACGTTGATACGAACCCAACGGAACTTTCAGATTTGAATTCCGATGAGCCGATCACAAAATCGTCCGTCGAGCGGGGCCTGTGGGGCCCACGACACGCGATTTCGTCAACGTTCTCAGAATCGAACCAAACTTGACCCACAGGACCAGCGTATCTCTACGAGTCCGATGGCGCAAGTTTCGTCTCGATCCGACGTGTGTGCACGAAGTTAGGGTGAATTGCATAAAAGTCGGATACGGGGCGATGTCCGCGGATACGCACTGATTCCGGTGTGCACGCACATCCGAATCAGCTTCTGCGAAATTCCACACGTCCGTATCGACGATGCGCACGTATCTGTGAAGACCGCACGCGACCAAGTCGTCCCGTTTGGCGGGGCGTACTCAGTTCCGGGGTGAAACAGGGTCTGGTTTTTCCTGTTTTTGGATCGGGTGTGCGATCACCACAGGACGCGATGCCCCGAGCGGTTTGTCCGGGCACCGAGAGGGTCATACAGGCTTTGCGTAGCAATTTACAGAATCGAAATCGGATAAACGAGCAGGGAGATACGCGTACCTGAACAGGGTTTGAAAAACCCGAAATATCTCGTGTCCGACACGACGCGAAGTGTCCTGTGTCCAACCCAACCCTAGGGTTAGGGTTCTGGCCGGAGACGGGCGGCTCTGCGGCGGGGGAGGCCGGCCGGAGGGGCTGGGGGTAGTGCGGTACGGCGGGGAGGCCGGACGGCGGGGCTGGGGGCAGCGCAGGCGGTCGGCGCTGAGCGGCGGAGGCGGGCCTGCTGCTGGGAGAAGAGGGAGGAGGAGGAGGAAGGGGGCTCGGGGCTCTGGCGGCTGCGGGAGGAGTTCGGCGCGGGCTGGGGGTGGCCGGAGGCGAGGTCGGCGAGCTCGGGGGGGGTGGCCGGTAGGCGAGGTCGCCGGAGTTGGGGTTTGGGGAGGGGAGGATGAAGGAGGCGGTAGGGGGTTTTATATGGGGAGGCGCGGGGGAGAGGGGGCCGAGGTCGGGGGCGACGTGGGCGGGGCTAGCGGAGGGGGAGGCGGTCGTGGCGGCCGGAATTCGCGGCGGACGGCGGAGAACGCGGGCGAGTGGGGGGGCTGGTCGTGGGGTGCGGGTGAGGAGCCGGGTTGGGTGCGGGTGTGGCCGACCCGCCCGACCCGCTAGGGTGCTGGGCTGGGCTGGGCTGCTGGGCTCGGCCCACTGGGCCGGGCCGGGCCCAAACAAAATAAATAATAATAAAAAACAATAATAATAATAATAATAATAAATAAAAATAATTAATTAATAAATAGTTTAATTAGCTTTTAGGCATTTAAAAACAGATCTGAGGCCCAATAAAATCCAAAAAAATTACCCTAAGTCCGGTTTTCTATTTTACACCATAAAATCATATTTTCATTACATTTTAATATTAGTTATTAGCAATTAAAAATTATAAAATCACCACAGGACCTATGTAAATTTCTGAAAAATTGCAGAAAATTCCCAAAAATTGATTTTAAAAATCTGAAAATTTTAGGGTGATTACAATCTATCCCCCTTAAGAGGATTGCGTCCTCGCAATCGAAGGGTAAACTACAAAGGCACGAATTTACAGAATTAAAGAATGCTTAGGTTTTACCTGCATCTGCAAATAAGTGTGGATAACGCTGGCGCATAACATCCTCTCGTTCCCAGGTCGATTCGCCAGGAGAGTGCTATTTCCAAGCTACCCGAACCAGTCTGATTGTCTGCCCTCCAGTGTCTTCTCACTGGTGTCGATTATACCCACTGGCTGCTCCTCGTATCTCAGGCTAGGTCCCACCGAAATCTCAGAATGATCAACTATATGACTTGGGTCGGTCACGTATCGCCTCAGCTGTGAGACGTGGAATACATCATGCACTCCCTCTAAGGATGGAGGTAATGCAAGACGATAAGCCACCTCACCAATGCGCTCCAAGATATCAAATGGCCCAATATACCTTGGGCTTAACTTGCCTCTGCTGCCAAATCTGATAGTACCTCTAGTGGGCGAGATTCTCAAAAATACATGCTCTCCTTCCTTGAACTCCAGGGGACGTCTGTGCGCATTGGCCCAATGCTTCTGTCTATCCTGGGCTGCACGGAGATGATTCTGAATCTGCCTTACTTTCTCCACTGTCTCCGTTACCAACTCTGGACCCAGTAATTGACGTTCGCCAACGTCACTCCAGCATATCGGCGATCTGCACTTCCTTCCTGTCACGCTCCAGTCCCAAAATGACGAGGGACTGAGCACGTGAGCAATGGCCAGCAGCACGCACCGATGGACAACCCAATTTAATGGATCCATCAGGGCATGCTTAAGCTGTAGTCTATCAGTAATATGTTACAAGTCTCAGGTATTTCTATTCTCATCCACAGAATAACACAGATTAAAAGCCAGAAATTATGCAATGAAAATAAATACTGAAATCTCAAATAAGCTATCTCGGGAACAAATCCGAGAATTAGTCTGTTACATTTAAGAAAAGACAGGAATTTAAAATGCTGGAAATGGAAATACTGTATAACTGAAGCCGGTGCTCAAGAGAAGTCTTCGGCCACTATCTCGTCCCCTGTTCCTTGTTCTGCTCCAAGGAGTGCTCCAGTACCGTACACCTCGGGGTAGTTTTCTTCAGCTGTACCTGGGGACATAGTCCATTCCAGGTCCTCAGGGGACATAACAAGGTACAGAAAATACAAGCCAAAACATATGCAGTGCAGCAATAAAATAAACAGCAGAGTAAATATATAAACCAGCTAGTGATATGCAAGTGAGAGTTTTAGTCATACTCAGGCTGAGACTACTACAGGATCAGTGTCGAAGAAACCATAGCAGTATTTTCTCGAAGAGCCAGAACTTGTGCCAAAGCTCTGTATCAGAGACTAAGACACCTCCAGATAACATTATTTACATTATAATCAGCCTTGATATGGTAATACTCTCCCCACCCCATGTAATCTCACGTCACAGTTCCAGAATATATCAGGTACAAGTCACGCAAGTTTGAACTAATGCAATGAGTCAGGCTAGAATCTAAGCATGTAAACTGGAATGACATGAAAATGTAGCCTATACGGAATCACCAGGTATATCTCAGGCAATTTCGTTTCATGAACAGTGTCAGGTGTCCTGGGTTAAGCAGTTAAACAAGTTACATAAGAAACTACCATAAAATCAAGTAAAATACTATAATCAGAAATGTCTAAGAATTGGCAGGCTTTACTTGCCCACTGATGTATAACCAAGTCCAGAAAATATGTAGCAAGCTGCAAGTTTCGGCGAGGTACACTTGCCTGTGGTTCCGGCTCGGTTCGCAGTTCTGACTTCGGCGGGAATTGCATGCGGTACTCCGGTTGCTGAAACCAACATCACCATCAGATCCAGAAAATATCAATCAGCTAGAAACGCCTGTCCTTGGGTCCAATTTGGAGACAAGGGCAAAAACGGCAGTTTCGGGCCAAAACGGGGTCCACCGGTGGGCCCGCTTTGCATCGAAAAACGCGTTAGGGTCAAAGGTCTCCAAATTCACCAAACTTAGTGTCAACAGGTCAGAAACGCTGATACGAACCCAACGGAACTTTCAGATTTAAATTCCGATGAGCCGATCACAAAATCGCCCGTCGAGCGGGGCCTATGGGGCCCACGACACGCGATTTCGTCAACGTTCTCAGAATCGAACCAAACTTGACCCACAGGACCAGCGTATCGCTACGAGTCCGATGGCGCAAGTTTTGTTTCAATCCGACGTGTGTACACAAAGTTAGGTCGAATTGCAGAAAAGACGGATACGGGGCGATGTCCGCGGATACGCGTTGATTCCGGTGTGCACGCACACCCAAATCAGCTTCCGCGAAATCCCACACGTCCGTATCGACGAGGCGCACGTATCTGTGAAGACCGTGCGCGACCAAGTCGTCCCGTTTGGCGGGGCGTACTCAGTTCCGGGGTGAAACAGGGTCTGGCTTTTTCCTGTTTTTGGATCGCGGTGTGCGATCACCACAGGACGCGATATCCCGAACAGTTTGTCCGGACACCGAGAGGGTCATACAGGCTCCGCGTAGAAATTTACGGAATCGAAATCGGGGTTACGAGCAGGAAGTTATGAGTACCTGAAGGGACTCGAAAAACCGGGATTTCGAGTTGTGTCCGACACGCGAGTTCGGGTCTGAATCCTGTGTCGGAGCTGTGTCCGCGTGTCCTCGTGTCCTGCTGGCTGGGGGATCACCGGAGAAGGCTGGACTCGGCGGGCGAGCTGCGGCCGGGCGGGGGATCGTCGGCGAGCGGTGCCGAGGGGGTCGGCGGAGCTAGGGGAGGCCGGCGTCGGGTCTGTGGACAGCGGAGGGAGGAAGAGGAAGGGGAGCTGGAGAGGGGCGGCTCTCGGCGGGTGGGCGGCGCTGGCCTGCGGAGGGCGGCGGGTCAGGGAGGAGTTTGGCCGGAGAGCTCGGGGTGGGTAGCCGGACGGGGCTCGCCGGGACTAGGGTAGTTAGGGTTAGGGTTTGGGGGAAGAAGAGGGCGGAGGAGAGGCTTCTTATAGGGGATTCTCGGGTGGGTCGTGGCCGGGCCAGGCGGGGATGGGGTCGAACGTGGGGGTGACGCGGTCGTGGCGGCGGGATCTCCGGCGCCGGCGGAGAATTCGGGGGAGACAGGGTCGTGGGGGAGGGGATGATGAAGCGGGTCGGGTCAGGCGGCGGGCTCCGGGTGAGCGGACCCGCCCGACCCGCTAAGGGTTTAGGTTGGGCTGGGCTGGGCTGGGTTTAACGGGCTCGGCCCACTGGGCCGGGCCGGGCCCAAAGCTAAATAATAATAATAATAATAGAAATAATAATAATAATTAATTAATTTAATTAGAAAATAGTTTTTTGGCTTTTAAAAATAGGTCTGATGTCCAATAAAATCCCAGAAAATTACCCTAAGTCCGGTTTTCTATTTTACATCCAAAAATATTATTTTCATAATATTTTAATACTGTTTAATATCAATTAAAAAATCATTGAATAATTAAAACCCTGGTTTTAAATTACAGAAAAATCCCAAAAAAATTCCAGGAAATTGTGAAAAATCCAGTTTTTAAAATTTTGAAAATTCAGGGGGTTTATACTTCCGTGCAATGCCTCGAAAGGTGCCATCTGAATGCTTGCCTGATAGCTGTTGTTGTAGGAGAACTCCACTAAGTGCAGATGATCTTCCCAAGATCCTCCGAAGTCCAGTATACATGATCGCAGCATATCTTCCAAGATCTGAATTGTGCGCTCTGATTGGCCATCTGTCTGAGGATGATAGGCAGTACTGAATTTAAGCCTGGTGCCGAGACTCTCTTGCATGCTTCGCCAGAAGTGAGATGTAAATCTCGAGTCTCGATCTGATACAATACTAACCGGCACTCCATGTAATTTTACGATCTGTCGCATATACATGTCGGCTAGTACTTCCGTGGATTGTCCGACTCTGAATGGCAAGAAGTGAGCCGACTTAGTGAGCCGATCCACGATGACCCATACCGCATCCTTTCCACTAGGGCTTCTTGGAAATCCAGTGACAAAGTCCATGGTAATATGCTCCCACTTTCATTCAGGTATGGGAAGTGGCTGCAACATACCTGCAGTCCTTTGGTGTTCGGCCTTCACCTGCTGGCAGACTAAACATTTTGCCACAAATCGGGCAATCTCCCTTTTCATTCCATGCCACCAGTAATATTGTCTTAAGTCCCGGTACATCTTGGTTCCTCCTGGATGAACAGAGTATATGGAGCTATGTGCTTCCGTCATCAACTCCTGCCTCAATTCTCCATTTGGAACATATAGGCGATTTTCGCACCTTAATGTCCTGTCCTCGTGGATGCGAAGTCCCGTTTGCATGCTTGTTTCGGTTCTCTCTTTCAGCCTTCGGAATCTGGCATCATTAGGCAAAGCTTCTTTGATTCTCTCCACCAGCGATGACTTAACTTCGAGGTTAGCCAGCAAATCATTTTGTCCAGGTAGAACAACCTCTATCTGAAGATCTTGCAAGTCTTGTAATAGCTGAGGCTGCTCAGTTAAGAAATAAGCCGAGGGTTTTCTACTGAGGGCGTCGGCTACAACATTTGCTTTCCCCGGGTGGTACTGCAGATCTATGTCAAAGTCCACCATCAACTCAAGCCAACGCCTTTGCCTCATGTTGAGCTCCTTCTGAGTATAAACATACTTCAAGCTCTTATGATCAGTGAATATTTCAACCTTCTCTCCATACAGATAATGCCTCCAGATCTTCAATACAAAAATCACTACAGCTAGCTCCAGGTCGTGCGTTGGGTAGTTCTTCTCGTGGACCTTCAACTGCCTCGATGCATAAGCGATAACCTTGCCATGTTGCATCAAGACACAACCTAGTCCACTACCGGACGCATCACTATAAACAACAAAACCTCCTGACCCTGAGGGAAGAGTCAAGACTGGTGCTGTTGTTAGACGCCTCTTCAATTCTTCAAAGGCATTCTGGCATTCTTCCGTCCATATGAACTCCTGATCCTTCCGTGTCAGCTTAGTCATCGGCTCTGCGATCCTTGAAAAATTTTCTACGAACCGCCGGTAATACCCAGCCAGTCCAAGAAAACTTCTCACTTCGGCAACAGAGGTAGGGGTAGGCCAGGTTTCTATAGCAGTGACCTTCTCTGGGTCCACAGACAGTCCTTCACCCGAGATAATATGTCCTAAGAATGGCACCTTGTCCATACAGAACTCACATTTGCTGAGCTTGGCATATAGCTTCTCCCTTCTCAAAGTTTCTAACACAATTCTTAGGTGTTCCTCGTGCTCTTCATGGTCCTTGGAGTAGACTAGAATATCGTCAATGAATACCACCACGAACTTATCCAAGTACTGATGGAAGACTCCGTTCATCAAACTCATAAATACAGCAGGTGCGTTGGTTAAACCAAACGGCATTACTAGGAACTCATAATGTCCATATTTAGTTCTGAAGGCCGTCTTTGGGATATCTTCCTTCTTCACCCTAATCTGGTGATAACCGGACCTAAGGTCAATCTTTGAGAATACCCTAGCACCACTCAATTGGTCAAACAAGTCATCAATGCGTGGTAAGGGGTACCGGTTCTTAACAGTGACAGCATTAAGGGCTCTGTAATCAATGCACAATCGCACGGTTCCGTCCTTCTTGGGTACAAAAAGTATAGGTGCTCCCCAAGGTGAAACACTGGGCCGGATAAATTCTTTCTCCAGAAGATCGTCAACTTGCGCTTTCAACTCCACTAACTCCTTAGGTGCTAGCCGATATACCGATGAAGTGATAGGTTCGGCTCCTGGGGTTAGGTCTATTGTGAATTCTATCTCCCGATCAGGTGGTAAACCTGGAAGGTCGTCGGGAAATACATCCACAAATTCCGTTATGACTCTTGGGTAACCTGAATCCTCTTCTACAGTTAATACCCTTAGAGTTGGCTGGACCCCTTGCTCTACAGCTCCTCGGAGAAATTCAAACTCAGGAAGGCTAGGGGGTCTAAATATCACTTTTCCAAGCCGGCAATCCAGTGTCGCATGGTACCGACTTAACCAGTCCATACCAAGTACAACATCGTAATCAGGCATAGAAAAGATCAGGAATTGGGCTCGCATCTCTCGGCCACAGACTACTACCGAACATGATCTACAGATATCACTAACCGGGATAATTCCACCTCCCGTTAGAATTCTCTTCATCTTCGAGAGAGGTGCGGTAGCTACTCGATGTGTGGCTACGAAGCTAGCAGCAATAAATGAATACGAGGCTCCAGAATCAAATAATGCTACAGTAGGAATTGAAGCTACTAATATGGTACCTGCTATCACTTCGCCTGCAGTAGCTTCATCTGTGACTTCTAGTGCATATGCCTGACCTCGTCCCTAAGCGGGACCCCTTTGCTGACGAGCCTGCTGGAACAAAGCTGCCTGAGGTGGTAGTGGTGGCCTGGCTCCTCCAGGCCCTGTCTGTGTTGCTCCCCCAGCTGGAAGAGCTGGCCTAGGTGCAGGTGGAGCTGGTTGATTCGGAACTCCCTCTCGATGTTCCGAGCAGTCCTTTGAGAAGTGTTGTCCGGATCCGCAAACCAGGCAGAGTCCCAGTTTGCGTCTACATTCTCTCTCAATATGTCCTACTTTGCCGCAGTAATGGCAAGTAGGCAGGTTCTTTGATGTTGCTTTCTGAGGCAGGTTCTTCTGGGGCCGTTTGGCAGATGTCACGCCCCAGTCCCAAACTAACGAGGGATCGGACGCGTGATAATGGCCAGCAGTACGCACCGATGGACCAACTCAATATAATGGATCCATCAGGGCATACTTAAGCTGTAAAACAAGTCTACGACAATCATGGCACAACTAATCTCATCCACACAAGATATAAAATATGATCCACATAATAAATGAGGAATGTAAATCATCAGCAAGTCTCACAAAGCACTTCGGGGAACAACCCGATAAATATCTAGTACGATGGTTCTACAGACCAGAAAAGAAAAGACTGAAATAATAAATAAAAACTGAGCATGAACATGGATGCTCAAGAGAAGTCTTCAGCTAAGACCTCGCCATCAGATAGTGGTACAGCTCCTGGATCGGCTCCTCCTGCTGCAGTCCCGTAAACCTCGGGGTAAACCTGTTCTGCAAAATCTGGGGACAAAATCCATATCCAGGTCCTCAGGGGACATAGCAAGGTACAGGAAATAAAACAAGCCAGAATATAAACAGTGCAGCAATAATGAGATAAGCAGGGTAAGTATGTAACATCTGTATAATGCAAGAGAGAATATCATAGTACTCAGGTTGAACCTCTACAAGCTCTGTGTAGGGGAGCCTGTAGCAGGGGTATCATGGGGTGGTCTAGCTCAGCGGGAGACTGAGTAGCCGACATAATAATATCAACCTGTAGCCTGTGAATCTATCCAGCAATAGATGGAACAATAAGGGAATACTAAAATAACCAGCTAAGTGATATGCAAGATAAGAGCAGCACTAGAACTCAGGCTGAAGCATACTACAAGCTCTGTGTAGGGGAGCCGGTAGCAGCAGTAAATATGAGTAATGGGCCAAGCTCGGCTATAGAGTCTTGTGCCTCACGGTAATAGGGGTGTATATATATAATCAGCCTGTAGTCTGTGTGTCTCTCCCCACCCAATGTAACCACACAAATCATGAACATAACGTCTTACGTCCATGTCCGCGGGGTCATAACTAATGCACAAGTCATAATGTATCTAGAATATAGTATCTCTATAAGTCCTGCAACCTATACAGGATCACCACGAATATCTCGGGAAGATCCTGTCTCATGATCAGTGTCCAGTGTCCTGGGTCAAGTGTACTTGGTATGACCAGTACGAGAAGATAAAGTGTCACGTATGTCCATATCTAGATGACATTACCCAACACCGCGTACGATGTTGGCACCCGACTGATAATCGGACGCTAAGTATGTCAAACGGTCCTAGGTTGAGCATGCACAGTAATATATATATAGCAAGGAAAATAAATAACTAAGCTGCAGAGTTTGGCAAGGTACACTTGCCTGATGTCCGAATATCAACTGTCGTCCTGGGATCTGTGGAACCGGTAGGGGCTACTCCAGATGCTGTAATAAATATCACCAACAGTCTCAGAAGGTATCGAACTGCTAGAAATGCCTGTCCTTACGTCCAATTTGGACACAGGGGCAAAATGGTCATTTCCGGACCAAAGCGGGTTCCACTTGTGGGCCACTTTGCACCGAAAAGCGTGTCAGGGTCAAAGGTCTCCAAATTAGTCAAACTCAGTGCCTACAGGTCAGGAACGATGATACGAACCCAACGGAACTTCCAGAATTGGATTCCGATGAGCCGATCACAAAATCACCGGTCAAGTGGAGCCTGTGGGGCCCACGATACGTGGTTTTGTCAACGTCCTCAGAATCGAACCAAACTTGGCTCACAGGACCAGCGTATTGCTACGAGTCCGATGGCGCAAGTTTCGTCTCGATCCGACGTGTGTACACGAAGTTACAGCGCGTTTCAGAAAGGACAGATACGGTGTGTCGTCGGCGGATACGCGTTGATTCCGGGGTGCACGCACCTCTGAATCGACTTCTGCGAAATCCTACACGACCGTATCAACGTCGCGCACAGTTTGGTAAAGACCGCGTGCGACCAAGTCGTCCCGATTGGCGGGGCGGACTCAGTTCCGGGGTGAAACGGGGTGTTATTTTTCCTGTTTTTGGATCGCGGTGTGCGATCACCACAGGACGCGATGCTCCGAGCGAATTGCACGGGCACCGAGAGGGTTATACAGTCTACGCATAGCAATTTACAGAAACGGAATCGGAGTTGCGATGAGGGTGAAAACAGTACCTGAACAGGGCTCCGTGAATGCTGAAATCTGCGTGTCCGTGAGTACTGTTCGTGTCCTGGTTGATCTCTTGTCTCCTCGCGTCCGGGGTCTGCTGTCCCGGTTCCGAGGTTGACCGGGTCCGCTGAGTCGGGACTAGATCGGCGGGTGGCCGGCCTAGGGATCTGCGGTAGCTGTCGTAGCGAGCGGAGAATCCTCGCGGACGGCGGCGAAGCCGAGAGCAGCGGGGAATCGATTCAGCGGGGTTGTTGAACTGGCGGCATAGTCGGGTGGTGGTGGTCGACAAGGGGCTGTCGTGAGGGGTCGGTGGGCCGGAGACTGAAGAGGGTCGGGGTGTTCGGGATCGGAGTCGGTCGACAGGGTCGAACTCGCCCGGGGGATCAGCTACCCGTGGACGGCGGCGATGAGATGGGCGGTGAGGGGTGATCGAACGGCGGGGTTACAGGCGATGGGAAGCGGCGGCGCCGTTGATCAGCTGCCGGCGGGGCAGCTAGGTGGTCGACGGCTAGCTTGATGGCGGCGGGAGGTTAGGGTTTAGGGGTTGCTCGTCCGTGAGGGATGGATGAAGTCGGCGGCGGGGGATCAAACTAGGGTTTCGGTGGCGGCTGGTAGTTGGGGATGGGGGCAACACGGATGTCGAGGCAGCCCCCTTATAGCTGCTACAGGAACTCCGGTAGCTAGGGTTTCCCTGCGGGTTTCGGGTTGGCTTGGGTCGGATTGGTTTGGTTCGGATTCCGTTTGGGTTCGGTTTACAATCCAATTGCTTTTGGTCCTCGATACGTTGCTCCGGTGTCCGATTAATTCACCGAAAAATGCCATGCGTCCGGTTCTCCATCATACACAATAAATTTTTACTTCCAGAATATTTTAACCCCATCTAGCCACACTTAAAATTATTTCTTTAAATCACACTCATCCTGGTTTTAAGTTTCCAAAAATTCCCAAAACGAAATAACTTCATTTAAAATTATTCTCAAAAATTTAGGGTGTTTACAATCTTCCCTCCTTAAAAGGATTGCGTCCTCGCAATCAAAGAATAAGTTACTAAAGAAGGGTTATGGAAATACAAGGTGACCTAGTTTACAACTGCCTCCTCGAACAAATGGGGATATCGTTGACGCATACTATCTTCTCGTTCCCAAGTCGATTCGCCTGGTGAATGATGTTTCCATGCTACTCGGACCAGTCTGATTGTCTGTCCCCGCAATGTCTTCTCACTGACGTCGAGGATGCCAACTGGTTGTTCCTCATACCTCAAGCTCGGGCCTACTGCGATCTCTGAATGATCGACTACGTGACTTGGGTCGGTCACGTACCTTCGCAGCTGTGAGACGTGGAATACGTCATGCACTCCCTCTAAGGATGGAGGTAATGCAAGACGATAAGCCACCTCACCAACGCGCTCTAGAATGTCAAATGGCCCAATATACCTTGGGCTCAGCTTGCCTCTGCTCCCGAATCTGATAGTACCCCGAGTGGGCGAAATCCTCAAGAATACGTGATCCCCTTCTTTGAACTCTAGGGGACGTCTGTGCGTGTCTGCCCAATGCTTCTGTCGGTCCTGAGCTGCCCGTAGATGATTCTGAATCTGCTTCACCTTCTCCACTGTCTGTGTGACCAATTCTGGTCCCAGTATCTGACGTTCACCGACGTCACTCCAGCATATAGGTGACCTGCACTTCCTTCCGTATAAAGCTTCGAAGGGTGCCATCTGAATGCTGGCCTGATAACTGTTATTGTAGGAGAACTCTACTAAATGCAAATGATCTTCCCAAGATCCTCCAAAGTCTAGCATACATGATCGCAACATGTCCTCCAATATCTGAATGGTGCGTTCCGATTGGCCATCTGTCTGCGGGTGGTATGCCGTGCTGAACTTGAGTCTGGTGCCGAGACTCTCTTGCATGCTTCTCCAGAAATGAGATGTAAATCTCGAATCTCGATCCGATACAATACTAACAGGTACTCCATGTAATTTGACGATTTGTCGCATATACATGTCAGCTAGTACCTCTGTGGTCTGTCCAACTCTAAATGGCAAGAAGTGTGCCGATTTAGTGAGTCGATCCACGATCACCCATACTGCGTCTCTTCCGCTGGGGCTCTTCGGAAATCCTGTGACAAAGTCCATCGTGATGTGCTCCCACTTCCATTCCGGTATCGGAAGCGGCTGTAACATCCCTGCGGTCCTCTGATGCTCGGCCTTTACCTGCTGGCAGACTAAGCATCTAGCCACAAACCTTGCGATCTCTCTCTTCATTCCATGCCACCAGTAATACTGTCTCAAGTCCCTGTACATCTTAGTTCCTCCCGGGTGAACAGAGTACATAGAGCTATGTGCTTCCGTCATCAACTCCTGTCTCAATTCTCCGTTTGGAACATACAGGCGATTTCCAAACCTCAAGGTCCCGTCTTCGTGGATGCGAAGTCCTGTCTGAATGCCGGCTTCTGTCCTTTCTTTGAGTCTTCGGAATCTAGCATCGGTGGGCAATGCCTCCTTAATCTTCTCCACGAGGGATGACTGAATCTCAAGATTAGCCATCAATCCATTCTGTCCCGGTAAGACGACCTCTATCTGTAACTCCTGCAAATCTCTCAATAACTCGGGCTGCACCGTCAAGAAATAGGCCATAGGCTTCCTGCTCAGTGCGTCTGCAACAACATTCGCCTTCCCCGGATGATACTGCAGATCGATGTCAAAATCTACCATCAGTTCCAGCCAGCGTCTCTGCCTCATGTTTAGCTCCTTCTGAGTATATACATACTTCAGACTCTTGTGATCGGTGAAGATTTCTACCCTCTCTCCATAAAGATAGTGCCTCCATATCTCCAATGCAAATATCACTGCTGCTAATTCCAGATCATGTGTTGGGTAGTTCTTCTCGTGGTCCTTCAACTGTCTCGACGCATAAGCAATGACCTTGCCATGTTGCATCAAAACACATCCTAGTCCACTGCCTGATGCATCACTGTAAACAACAAAACCTCCCGACCCCGAAGGAAGAGTCAAGACAGGTGCTGTTGTTAATCTTCTCTTCAGTTCTTCAAAAGCCTTCTGGCAGTCTTCTGTCCATATAAACTCCTGGTCCTTCCGCGTCAGCTTCGTCATTGGTTCTGCAATCCTTGAGAAATTTTCTACGAACCTTCGGTAATATCCCGCAAGTCCGAGAAAACTTCTCACCTCTGCGACTGATGTGGGTGTAGGCCAAGTCTCTATTGCTGCCACCTTCTCTGGATCTACGGAAAGTCCTTCTCCTGATATGATGTGTCCCAAGAAAGGTACTTTGTCCATACAGAACTCACACTTACTAAGCTTGGCATATAACTTCTCATGTCTCAAGGTCTCTAACACGATTCTAAGATGTTCCTCGTGCTCTTCAGGGCTCTTGGAATATATGAGGATGTCGTCAATGAATACCACTACGAATTTATCCAAGAACTGATGAAAGACCCTGTTCATTAAGCTCATAAACACTGCTGGTGCGTTGGTTAAGCCAAACGGCATCACCAAGAACTCATAATGCCCATACTTTGTCCTGAAAGCTGTCTTCGGGATGTCTTCCTTCCTTACCTTGATCTGATGATAGCCGGATCGAAGGTCAATCTTCGAAAATACCCTTGCACCACTCAATTGATCGAATAGATCATCAATGCGGGGTAGGGGATACCTGTTCTTGATGGTTACAGCATTGAGTGCCCGGTAATCAATGCATAACCGTACTGTTCCATCCTTCTTCGGCACAAATAATATGGGTGCCCCCCAAGGTGAAACACTGGGCCGAATGAAACCCTTCTCCAAAAGATCATCAACCTGTGCTTTCAACTCAACTAACTCCTTGGGTGCTAGCCGATAAACTGTTGAAGTGATTGGCTCTGCTCCTGGAGTTAAGTCTATTATGAATTCTATTTCCCGATCAGGCGGTAAACCTGGAAGATCATCAGGAAATACATCCACAAATTCTGATATGACTCTCGGGTAACCTGTCTCCCCTTCTACAGATAGTACCCTAAGAGTAGGCTGAACTCCTTGCTCTACTGCTCCTCGGAGAAACTCAAATTCTGGATGTCCAGGCGGTCTAAATATAACCCGTCCAATTCGGCAATCAAGAGTCGCATGGTACTGACTTAACCAGTCCATACCAAGTACGACGTCATAATCCGGCATAGAAAATATCAGAAACTGTGCTCGCATTTCTCGGCCACATACGACTACAGAACATGATCTACAGACATCACTAACTGGAATAATACCGCCTCCCGTAAGAATCCTCTTCATCTTCGGGAGGGGTGCGGTAGCTACTCTATGGGTGGCTACAAAGCTAGCTGCTATAAATGAATGTGATGCTCCAGAATCAAATAATGCTACTGCAGGTAATGAAGCTACTAAAATAGTACCTGCGATGACCTCGCCTGCTGTAGCCTCCTCCTCAACAGCTAGGGTGAATGCCTGTCCTCGGCCCTGGGCTTGGCCTCGCTGCTGCTGAGCCTGCTGAAATAAAGCTGCCTGCGGTGCTAGGGGTGGTCTCTGCTGATTCCCTCCTGGGGCTGGTGGTCTGACTCCACCAACTCCTGCCTGTTGTGCTCCTACGGCTGGATGCGCTGGTCGTGGTGCAGGCAAAGCTAATCTCGGTGCTCCCTCTCTTCGCTCGGTGCAGTCTCTGGTCTGATGCTGGTTGGACCCGCAAGCTAGGCAGAGTCCCAACTTGCGTCGGCATTCTCTCTCAATGTGTCCTACCTTGCCGCAGTGATGACAAGTAGGAAGGGATATGGCCCTGTGCGCTGCTCTATCTGGCGTACTCCTCTGGAATCGTTTTGCAGAATCTCCATGTGCTGCCTTGGTTGGTGCGGAGGTGTTTGGCCTCTTCAGATTCGATTCCCTTCTAGTGACGCGCTCCATGCGTCGCGCTGCTGCTAGAACATCAGTATAATTTGTAGGTGCCACTGAGCCAATCAATCTTTGGAGTTCGAACTTCAACCCGTCAAAGAACTTTTCCGCTTTCTCCTCCTCTGTCGAAATCAATGTTGGAGCAAAGCGGCTCAGGCGAATAAATTCAGAATTGTATTCTTCTACTGTCATGCTGCCCTGGATGAGGCGGTTGAACTTGTCCCTGAGCTCTGACCTTGCAACTGCCGGGATGTACATCTCTTGGAAGAGTCTGGAGAACTCTTCCCATGTGACTCTGTCCTGTCCAAGTCTCCTTTCTTCTGCTAACCACCAGTGGTGCGCATTATCAGTTAACTGCATTCTGACTGCAGTCATCCATCTCTCTCTTGGAAGTTCAGCGGCTTCCAGCTGATGCTGAATGTTTGTGAGCCACTCATGAACTTCCGTTGGCCCTTCTTTACCAGAAAATGTGCGAGGCTTGAGATGACGGAAGTCGGTGATAGATCCCGTCGATGCTCGCCTCGCTGCTGGATTAGCCTGCTCCAATGCGGATACCAGGCTGGTCCTCAGATACTCGGCCTCCTGCCGATGGGCCTCTTGCTGAATCTGCTGCTGTGCTTGCATCATAGCATACATCATCTGAAACATTTGTTGCCCATCCATGGCTTGTCCTGGTGGGAAAGCTGGCATCTGGGGAGTGAACTGTGGTGGAGGTGGGATGTCATCTCTCCGGAACCTTGGATTAGGCTGACCGGTTTGATCGCTCTGCGATGCTTGTCCTCCACTTCCAGGGGTCACTCCATCTCCATGAGTAATCACAGCGTCGTGTGGTGTCTCCAAAGGAATATCATCTCTGTTCTCGGAATCCATTGCTCTGAAATCAAAAGATAAACTATGAGAACGCTCAGAGGAATCAATACAGGATGCAGTTCAAGTAAAAATTTCGAGTTCGATATAGAGTTCAACAAATGGTTAAATGATGGATGAGATCCTATAGTTTATACTATCCTTAGGGCAGGCTGGTCCGGTCCCTAAGTTGAAACCGAACTATTTAGTCGTAGACCTGCATGGGCCACCACAAAAACCATGTCACGCCCCAGTCCCAAACTAACGAGGGATCGGACGCGTGATAATGGCCAGCAGTACGCACCGATGGACCAACTCAATATAATGGATCCATCAGGGCATACTTAAGCTGTAAAACAAGTCTACGACAATCATGGCACAACTAATCTCATCCACACAAGATATAAAATATGATCCACATAATAAATGAGGAATGTAAATCATCAGCAAGTCTCACAAAGCACTTCGGGGAACAACCCGATAAATATCTAGTACGATGGTTCTACAGACCAGAAAAGAAAAGACTGAAATAATAAATAAAAACTGAGCATGAACATGGATGCTCAAGAGAAGTCTTCAGCTAAGACCTCGCCATCAGATAGTGGTACAGCTCCTGGATCGGCTCCTCCTGCTGCAGTCCCGTAAACCTCGGGGTAAACCTGTTCTGCAAAATCTGGGGACAAAATCCATATCCAGGTCCTCAGGGGACATAGCAAGGTACAGGAAATAAAACAAGCCAGAATATAAACAGTGCAGCAATAATGAGATAAGCAGGGTAAGTATGTAACATCTGTATAATGCAAGAGAGAATATCATAGTACTCAGGTTGAACCTCTACAAGCTCTGTGTAGGGGAGCCTGTAGCAGGGGTATCATGGGGTGGTCTAGCTCAGCGGGAGACTGAGTAGCCGACATAATAATATCAACCTGTAGCCTGTGAATCTATCCAGCAATAGATGGAACAATAAGGGAATACTAAAATAACCAGCTAAGTGATATGCAAGATAAGAGCAGCACTAGAACTCAGGCTGAAGCATACTACAAGCTCTGTGTAGGGGAGCCGGTAGCAGCAGTAAATATGAGTAATGGGCCAAGCTCGGCTATAGAGTCTTGTGCCTCACGGTAATAGGGGTGTATATATATAATCAGCCTGTAGTCTGTGTGTCTCTCCCCACCCAATGTAACCACACAAATCATGAACATAACGTCTTACGTCCATGTCCGCGGGGTCATAACTAATGCACAAGTCATAATGTATCTAGAATATAGTATCTCTATAAGTCCTGCAACCTATACAGGATCACCACGAATATCTCGGGAAGATCCTGTCTCATGATCAGTGTCCAGTGTCCTGGGTCAAGTGTACTTGGTATGACCAGTACGAGAAGATAAAGTGTCACGTATGTCCATATCTAGATGACATTACCCAACACCGCGTACGATGTTGGCACCCGACTGATAATCGGATGCTAAGTATGTCAAACGGTCCTAGGTTGAGCATGCACAGTAATATATATATAGCAAGGAAAATAAATAACTAAGCTGCAGAGTTTGGCAAGGTACACTTGCCTGATGTCCGAATATCAACTGTCGTCCTGGGATCTGTGGAACCGGTAGGGGCTACTCCAGATGCTGTAATAAATATCACCAACAGTCTCAGAAGGTATCGAACTGCTAGAAATGCCTGTCCTTACGTCCAATTTGGACACAGGGGCAAAATGGTCATTTCCGGACCAAAGCGGGTTCCACTTGTGGGCCACTTTGCACCGAAAAGCGTGTCAGGGTCAAAGGTCTCCAAATTAGTCAAACTCAGTGCCTACAGGTCAGGAACGATGATACGAACCCAACGGAACTTCCAGAATTGGATTCCGATGAGCCGATCACAAAATCACCGGTCAAGTGGAGCCTGTGGGGCCCACGATACGTGGTTTTGTCAACGTCCTCAGAATCGAACCAAACTTGGCTCACAGGACCAGCGTATTGCTACGAGTCCGATGGCGCAAGTTTCGTCTCGATCCGACGTGTGTACACGAAGTTACAGCGCGTTTCAGAAAGGACGGATACGGTGTGTCGTCGGCGGATATGCGTTGATTCCGGGGTGCACGCACCTCTGAATCGACTTCTGCGAAATCCTACACGACCGTATCAACGTCGCGCACAGTTTGGTAAAGACCGCGTGCGACCAAGTCGTCCCGATTGGCGGGGCGGACTCAGTTCCGGGGTGAAACGGGGTGTTATTTTTCCTGTTTTTGGATCGCGGTGTGCGATCACCACAGGACGCGATGCTCCGAGCGAATTGCACGGGCACCGAGAGGGTTATACAGTCTACGCATAGCAATTTACAGAAACGGAATCGGAGTTGCGATGAGGGTGAAAACAGTACCTGAACAGGGCTCCGTGAATGCTGAAATCTGCGTGTCCGTGAGTACTGTTCGTGTCCTGGTTGATCTCTTGTCTCCTCGCGTCCGGGGTCTGCTGTCCCGGTTCCGAGGTTGACCGGGTCCGCTGAGTCGGGACTAGATCGGCGGGTGGCCGGCCTAGGGATCTGCGGTAGCTGTCGTAGCGAGCGGAGAATCCTCGCGGACGGCGGCGAAGCCGAGAGCAGCGGGGAATCGATTCAGCGGGGTTGTTGAACTGGCGGCATAGTCGGGTGGTGGTGGTCGACAAGGGGCTGTCGTGAGGGGTCGGTGGGCCGGAGACTGAAGAGGGTCGGGGTGTTCGGGATCGGAGTCGGTCGACAGGGTCGAACTCGCCCGGGGGATCAGCTACCCGTGGACGGCGGCGATGAGATGGGCGGTGAGGGGTGATCGAACGGCGGGGTTACAGGCGATGGGAAGCGGCGGCGCCGTTGATCAGCTGCCGGCGGGGCAGCTAGGTGGTCGACGGCTAGCTTGATGGCGGCGGGAGGTTAGGGTTTAGGGGTTGCTCGTCCGTGAGGGATGGATGAAGTCGGCGGCGGGGGATCAAACTAGGGTTTCGGTGGCGGCTGGTAGTTGGGGATGGGGGCAACACGGATGTCGAGGCAGCCCCCTTATAGCTGCTACAGGAACTCCGGTAGCTAGGGTTTCCCTGCGGGTTTCGGGTTGGCTTGGGTCGGATTGGTTTGGTTCGGATTTCGTTTGGGTTCGGTTTACAATCCAATTGCTTTTGGTCCTCGATACGTTGCTCCGGTGTCCGATTAATTCACCGAAAAATGCCATGCGTCCGGTTCTCCATCATACACAATAAATTTTTACTTCCAGAATATTTTAACCCCATCTAGCCACACTTAAAATTATTTCTTTAAATCACACTCATCCTGGTTTTAAGTTTCCAAAAATTCCCAAAACGAAATAACTTCATTTAAAATTATTCTCAAAAATTTAGGGTGTTTACAGCAGAATCCCCAGGTGATGACTTGGACGGTGCTGAGGAGAATGGACGTTTCAGGCTTGATTCCCTCCGAGTAACGCGCTCCATCCGACGTGCTGCAGCTAGGACGTCGGAGTAAGATATGGGCGCGACCGATCCGATTAACTTCTGAAGCTCGAACCTGAGTCCATCAAAGAACTTCTCCGCCTTCTCTTCTTCGGTAGGAATTAGAGAAGGGGCGAAGCGGCTCAGGCGAATGAATTCGGCGTTATATTCCTCCACCGTCATGTTGCCCTGGATCAGGCGGTTGAATCTGTCTCGGAGTTCTGACCGAGCCACAGCAGGGATGTACATTTCCTGGAAGAGTCTGGAGAACTCCTCCCAGGTGACCTGATCATGTCCGAGCCTTCTTTCTTCGGACAGCCACCAATGGTGCGCGTTGTCCGTTAGTTGCATCCGGACGGCAGTCATCCATTTGTCCCTTGGAAGTTCAGCGGCCTCCAACTTGTGCTGAGTGTTCGTAAGCCATTCATGAACTTCAGTTGGTCCTTCCTTGCCCGAGAAGGTACGGGGTTTGAGTTGACGGAAATCTGTGATGGATCCCATCGCTAGCCGCCTATTTGGTGGATTTGCATGTTCCAATGCTGCGACTAGGCTGTTTCTTAGGTTCTCGGCCTCATGACGTTGGGCCTCTTGTTGGATCTGTTGTTGTGCCTGCATCATGGCGTAGAACATCTGGAACATTTGCTGTCCGTCCATTGCCTGCCCTGGAGGAAAGACAGGCATCGTAGGAGGGAACTGGGGTGGAGGCGGGATGTCATCACGCCTGAACCTGGAACTTGGCTGGCCAGTTTGATTGTTCTGAGAGGATTGTCCTCTGGTATCTGGCGTTGTTCCAGCTTCACAGGTAACCACAGCTTCAGGCGGCGTACCCAAGGGATTCTCGTCACCACTTCTGGGATCCATTACTCTGCATAAAAAGAAAACAATGAGAACGCACAGAGGAATCAAATCAGGATGCACTTCAAGCAATTAAATTGAATTCAACATAGAGTCCAAAAATGATTCCATCAATGGATGAGATCCTATAACTTATCCTATCTTATTGCAGGCCTGCTCGGTCCCTAAGTTGAAACCGAACAATTTCGTTGAGACTTGCATGGGCCACCACAAAAACTATGTCACGTCCCAGTCCCAAAATATCGAGGGACTGGACACGTGGCAATGGCCAGCAGCACGCACCAATGGATAACCCAATTTAATGGAGCCATCAGGGCGTACTTAAGCTGTAACGAAGGTCTACTACAAAGAATCACACTAATCTCATCCATAAAGATAAAGAAATAAACTGCATAATGAAATGGAAATAAGTAGCAACAACAAGTCAGTCGGGGAAACAATCCGACTTATGTCTGAATACACTGGCTCAATAGGCCAGGAACAAAAGAGATAAGCATGAAATAAATACTGAGTACGGGAACAGGTACTCAGGAGAAGTCTTCGGCAGTCACCTCATCTTCAGGGTTCAGTTCTGCTCCAGCAATAGTTTCAGCTCCGGTCCCGTATACCTCGGGATACTGCTCCTCAGCTAAACCTGGGGACATAATCCATTCCAGGTCCTCAGTGGACATAGCAAGGCACAAAATAAACAAGCCAAATAAATACAGTGCAATTTAATTAAATAAAACAGCAGGGTAAACTATGTAACCATATATGTGATATGCAAATGAGAGCAACACTAGTACTCAGGCTGAGACCGCTACAAGCTCTGTGTCGGGGAGCCGGTAGCAGTAATAACACGTAAAGGGTCTAGCTCTGCTGGAGAGTCTACAACCTCACAATAATAGTAGATATATATATAGAACAGCCTGTAGCCTGTGTGTCTCTTCCCACCCAATGTAATCACGCAAACCATGACCATAACGTCTCATGTCCATGTCAGCGGGATTATAACTAATGCAACAAGTCAAACTGTCTATAACTAGAATATCTCTGTCAAGTCCTGTATCCTATACAGAATCACCATGAATGTCTCAGAAAGATTCTGTCCATGCATAGTGTCAAGTGTCCTGGGTTGTAGGGTACTTGATATGTCAAGTACAAAAGTAAAGGGTATCGTAAATCCATCTCTAAATGACGAACCCAACACCGCGTACGGTGTTGGCACCCGACTATGATCGGACACTAGGTACGTCATACGTTTCCTAGGTTAAGCAGTTTAAACAAGTTTATATGAATTCACACAAGACAACCAGCAAAGTATTATTACAGGAAATATGAAGATAAAGACTGCAAGTTTGGCAAGGTGCACTTGCCTGATGTTTGAATTTCACTTAGTTCCTGTTCTCAAAAATTTCCAGAGATGTCTCCGAAAGCTGAAATAAACAGTACCATCACGTTCAGAAGGTGTCAAATAGCTAGGAACGCCTATCCTTGGGTCCAATTTAGAGACAAGGGCAAAAACGGTAATTTCGGACCAAAACGGGGTCCACCGGTGGGCCCGCTTTGCACCGAAAAATGTGTCAAGGTCAACTGTCTCCAAATTCACCAAACTTAGTGTCAACAGGTCAGGAACGCTGATACGAACCCAAAGGAACTTTCAGATTTGAATTCCGATGAGCCGATCACAAAATCGCCCGTCGAGCGGGGCCTATGGGGCCCACGACACGCGATTTCGTCAACGTTCTCAGAATCGAACCAAACTTGACCCACAGGACCAGCGTATCTCTACGAGTCCGATGACGCAAGTTTCGTCTCGATCCGACGTGTGTGCACGAAGTTAGGGTGAATTACAGAAAAGTCGGATACGGGGCGATGTCCGCGGATACGCACTGATTCCGGTGTGCACGCACATCCGAATCAGCTTCTGCGAAATCCCACACGTCCGTATCGATGATGCGCACGTATCTGTGAAGACCGCACGCGACCAAGTCGTCCCGTTTGGCGGGGCGTACTCAGTTCCGGGGTGAAACAGGATCTGGTTTTTCCTGTTTTTGGATCGCGGTGTGCGATCATCACAGGACGCAATACCCCGAGCGGTTTGTCCGGACACCGAGAGGGTCATACAGGCTTCGCGTAGCAATTTACAGAATCGAAATCGGATAAACGAGCAGGGAGATACGCGTACCTGAACAGGGTTTGAAAATCCCGAAATATCTCGTGTCCGACACGACGCGAAGTGTCCTGTGTCCAACCCAACCCTAGGGTTAGGGTTCTGGCCGGAGACGGGCGGCTCTGCGGCGGGGGAGGCCGGCCGGAGGGGCTGGGGGTAGTGCGGCACGGCGGGGAGGCCGCACGGCGGGGCTGGGGCAGCGCAGGCGGCCGGCGCTGAGCGGCGGAGGCGGGCCTGCTGCTGGGAGAAGAGGGAGGAGGAGGAAGAAGGGGGCTCGGGGCTCTGGCGGCTGCGGGAGGAGGTCGGCGCGGGCTGGGGGTGGCCGGAGGCGAGGTCGGCGAGCTCGGGGGGGGGGGGGGGTGGCCGGTAGGCGAGGTCGCCGGTGTTGGGGTTTGGGGAGGGGAGGATGAAGGAGGCTGTAGGGGGTTTTATAGGGGGAGGCGCGGGGGAGAGGGGGCCGAGGTCGGGGGCGACGTGGGCGGGGCTAGCGGAGGGGGAGGCGGTCGTGGCGGCCGGAATTCGCGGCGGGCGGCGGAGAACGCGGGCGAGTGGGGGGGGTCGTGGGGTGCGGGTGAGGAGCCGGGTCGGGTTCGGGTGCGGGTGTGGCCGACCCGCCCGACCCGCTAGGGTGCTGGGCTGGGCTGGGCTGCTGGGCTCGGCCCACTGGGCCGGGCCGGGCCCAAACAAATAAATAAAAAAAATAAAAACAATAATAATAAATAAATAAAAATAATTAATTAATAAATAGTTTAATTAGCTTTTAGGCATTTAAAAATAGGTCTGAGGCCCAATAAAATTCAGAAAAATTATCCTAAGTCCGGTTTTCTATTTTACACCATAAAATTATATTTTTATTAAATTTTATTATTAGTTATTAGCAATTAAAAATTATAAAATCACCATAGGACCTATGTAAATTCCTGAAAAATTGCAGAAAATTCCCAAAAATTGATTTTAAAAATCTGAAAATTTTAGGGTGATTACACAGCAGTATATATATAAACTACTGAAATGAACTTGCCACCGTTCGGTGGCTTTTTACCTGTCCGTCTGAACCACCTGCACAATACTTACCACGTCCTTCCCTGCCACGAAGACACAAGTTAGCATGCACAAGTTTAAATACATGTGACGATCACTGGCAAGAAGACATAATGGACGAGTTATAGTCGTTGAACAAGGATGGTATGCAACGAAAGCACGTGAGGCGCTACACGCCATCCAGTCCGCACGTGAGACTATCGTGAAGTTTTGTCCGGATCAGATCGGTGCCAGTGCCCCAGCGACCGTCCGCAGGAACCATTGACCTTGTGTACAAGTTGTCAGTGATCAAACGTCGTTCATACTAAGTTATCATTTGATGCGTTGAGGCAATATGAGTACAAGACAAGTAGCATTGCCTGATTCGTTTTGCATAGTCTCCCTGGACAATTTTAGCATAGCATGGCATGTTCTATACATAGCATAATTTATAGAAGAAGTATGCATTCTAACTAAAATTGAAGCATTTGAATGAACTAGCATGCAATAGATAACCGTTCACAAGTTTAGTTGACAATCATAATAGTCCAAGTCTATTCCCATTTTATCTTGACATCTTTTAGTTATTACTTGGTATCGTTTGATCGAGGCAAACAAGAATGCAAGAATTTTTTTTAGGTGTGAAGGCTTGGAAGAAGGGCCAACTGAATCGAATATAAGTCACTCACTTAGTTGGTTGGAAGGGAGAAGGAAAACGGTGCTTCAGGACTCCGCTCGGACGTCGTCTACTTCTCGTTCACCTGCATTGCCACGAACAGCTTGATCAATACCTCTTCCACTCTTTCCAATATCAGAATTGAAGTGCAGTTCAACGAACGAAAACAATAAAATCCATCGAAACCGTTCAAGAAAACGCAAGCAAATCCGAAAACCAACTCAAGCCACGAAAGCAACAAGCGACAGCGAAAACTGAGGCAACAAAAGATGCAGCGGAGAGGTCCCTCCTGACTCTGCCGCTAAGTCGATCCTGGAGACACGGTCCACTGAATATGGAAATCGATTCCGAAGAAGCAAATCCATAACGAGGATAAGATCTTGTTTCAATCTATCCCGATCGAACGATACAGTCTTGTATTTCTTAGCCGCGCTCCCCGAATAGGAAAAACGGGGCACCACATCCTACCCAACTAATTGGAAGTTTCATCCACGAAACTTAGAAAATAGAACCTACCGCTAGGAAACATTTTGTTAAGGATGATTAACTGAGTAGCTTGGACAATCTTGAATCCTGTGGGTTGAATCACCGCAGATGAGACATTGTCCGAGTTTCTTGCGACACTTCTCAACCGTGTGCCCCGGTTTCTTGCAGAAAATACACGATGGCCCTGGGTTTCCTCTTTCTGGACCACCGTTGTTAGGGCGCTTTGCAACGGTGTTTCCTTAATCGTTGCTATGGCGTTTGTGCTTGGAGGTATGCACAGCGCCGGTAGGAACGTGAGGATACTGCGGTTTGAAAGATAGGGCATGATTCATGACTCCACGCATAGTCTCGTACTGATGAACGACTACGTGCGCATGGATGGCAGGGCACAGACCTCCTTCGAATCTTCTGGCACGAATCGCTGCATCAGGTAAATAGGAGCTAGCGAATTTGGAGAGTCGGTTGAATTCGGCTGAATACTGCTTAACTGTCATGCTTTCTTAGCGTAATTGCACGAACTTGTTCTCCTTCTGACGACGTACGGGAGAGGGTATGAACTCCTATTCAAACGCAGCACGAAAAGTCGCCCACGAGATTGCCTCCTCTCCATGGTCAACTTGAAGAGATTGTCGATGCACGTCCCTCCAATCGTGCGCATTACAACGGAGCTGCAGTTGAGCGCATGCGACGCGCTTCTCTTCGGGGACCTCAAGCAGGGGAAAATGATCTTCAAGTTCAGCCAACCAATCTAGAGCCACGATTGGATCCTCAGTCCCTTTAAATGGTGTGTTGCAGACTTTCTTGAAGTCGCCAAAGTCGAAGGCAGTCACATCCCTCTTCCTTGGAGTTTGAGGCGTCTCGACTTCAAGCGTGGGTTGCTCCACCGGTGTTGCTGCTGTTGTCGCAGAATGGTTGGAGGCCAAGGTATGCACGATCTGTTGCAGAGTATCCACCTGCTTTTGTTGGACTGAGAATCGGGTTTCTATATTGTCTTGAAACTTGAGTTGTCTCTCCTCTGCTCGCTTCTCGGTCCGTTCATAGCGAGCCTCGTCCATTTGTTGGTTTGCCTGCCTCCAACATCCGCATCATTTGCTGGATGGGATCGATGTAAGACATGGCTCACTGGCTCCTTGATCTTCCCGAAGTGCCCGAACTACTTTCTTGGGCTTGTGTCTCGCCCGGTGCTTGCGCTGAGGATTGCGCTTGAACTATTCCTTCAAAATACGGTAAATTACATCAGGATCATAATGTATTATGGACTCATTGTATGAACGTTTCTTATTTTGGCCTAACTAGTTCAAGAGTTCGCACATGGATTTATCATTAAAGGAACTCTTCCCATATAAGGTCAAAGGAACTTGAAGCTGTGCTCTGATACCAACATCTCATGCCCCGATTCCGTGGAATCGATAGTCGTCCCCCGGGCGTGACGCCGTGCGGGCCTAGGTTGCGCACCGCACAAGGCTAAGTATTTTATTTCGCATAGCCAGCACATATTCAGAGTACGCAGATAAATTGAAACAGAGATTTGAGACATGGAAAAGTTCTCTTTTTATTTATAATATGAACATCTATTACAAGCTCTTGAACTGAGTCATAAGGTTGTCGTACGGGCTTACAAAATATTGACACAAAATGAGATAGCAGTCATGTACATTACATCCCTTTACTAATCTTCAAAATGTAAAGACCTCCTGGAGGGATGACGGCTTTCCCTCTGAGTTGCATTGTGTTTGGGTTGCAAGCTCTTGCTTCAAAATACTTCAAAGGGCGCGATCTGAACACGCCAACAGCTGGACTGGATCAGGAAGACGACTTCAGCTCCTCGCTCGGATCTCCTTAGTGCGGGGAACATGTTTCAACGAGGGTCAGTACATCGAAATGTACTGGTGAAGGCAAGCTAACCCAACTATACCAATCAACATATTGTTTATATGAAGCATGCATATTATTTGTGGTCTTTCTATCTTGCCTTAGTTCATTTTACAAGCAACAATATATATATAAACTACTGAAATAAACTTGCCACCGTTCGGTGGCTTTTTACCTGTCCGTCTGAACCACCTGCACAATACTTACCATGTCCTTCCCTGCCACGAAGACACAAGTTAGCATGCACAGGTTTAAATACACGTGGCGATCACTGGCAATAAGCCATAATGGACGAGTTATAGTCGTTGAATAAGGATGGTATGCAACGAAAGCACGTGAGGCGCTACACGTCATCCCATCCGCACGTGAGACTATCGTGAAGTTCTGCCCCGATCGGATCGGTGCTAGTGCCCCAGCGACCGTCCGCAGGAACCATTGACCGTGTGCACAAGTTGTTCGTGATCAAACGACGTTCATACTAAGTTATCATTTGATGCGTTGAGGCAATATTAGTACAAGACAAGTAGCATTGCCTGATTCGTTTTGCATAGTCTCCTTGGACAATTTTAGCATAACATGGCATGTTCTATACATAGCACAATTTATAGAAGAAGTATGCATTCTAACTAAAATTGAAGCATATGATGAACATTTGAATGAACTAGCATGCAATAGATAACCGTTCACAAGTTTAGTTGACAAGCATAATAGTCCAAGTCTATTCCCATTTTATCTTGACATCTTTTAGTTATTACTTGGTATCGTTTGATCGGGGCAAACAAGAATGCAAGATTTTTTTAGGTGTGAAGGCTTGGAAGAAGGGCCAACTGAATCGAATATAAGCTACTCACTTAGTTGGTTGGAAGGGAGAAGGAAAACGGTGCTTCAGGACTCCGCTCGCGCATCGTCTACTGCCCGTTCACCTGCATTGCCACGAACAACTTGATCAATACCTCTTCCACTCTTTCCAATATCGGAATTGAAGTGCAGTTCAACGAACGAAAACAATGAAATCCATCGAAACCGTTCAAGAAAACGCAAGCAAATCCAAAAATCAACTCAAGACACGAAAGCAACAAGCGACAGCGAAAACTGAGGCAACAAAAGATGCAGCGGAGAGATCCCTCCTGACTCTGCCGCTAAGTCGATCCTGGGGGCACGGTCCACTGAATATGGGAATCGATTCCGAAAAAGCAAATCCATAACGAGGATAAGATCTTATTTCAATCTATCCCGATCGAACGATACCGTCTTGTATTTCTTAGCCGCGCTCCCCAGATAGGAAAAACGGGGCACCACAGGGCTCGCGCGGTATCATGTCCTGATGGGAACGTTCGTCCTACGGGAGAGTTGGCGTGGTGATTCGCGCCTAGAGAGGACGGCCAATCCTGCGGGAGATCGGGGTGTGACAGATGCTGCCTCAAGTCAAAAAAATTCTGAAGATGCAGCAGAAGCTGGAGGAAGATGACATGAAGCAGGAAGACAAACTTATGGTGGGGACTATCGTCACCAAACTTTCTCCAGGCTGGATCAAGTTCAAAACTGACATGTACCGCAAGAAAATGGACGAGAGGATGTTAGAAACTACGGTTTCTAAGAACTATTGATAATGTTGCATAGTATTAGTATTTCTAAATACATAATAACATAGATCGATATGGAGGTGGGATACTTCAGGATCAAGGACGGAGTCAGAAATTCTAGTTCGGATGGGATGGAGTGGACTAGAGTAGGCTATGTGTGGGCTAACTTATATGAAAGAAAAAACAAAAAAACGGATGATCCCTACTTGATTCCGCCATTGGAGGGATCATTCTTGGTTAAGTCCATTTTACCCTTTTCTAAACTTTGGGAGCACAACGGAGAAATCAAAGGTGGTTTGAAAGATTAAAGCCCATCCAAGATCCATTTTTTTTTGGCTCTTATTCGTGCATTTCTGACCAAACAAAACGTGCAAAAAAGACATGTCAGTGTTAGTGGATATGCGGATTATGCCAAGATTAATACGAAACAGTCTATCAATTTTTTCTTCAATGTCATGTTAACAAGGAGGTGTGGAGCGTCATTCTTGGGACATTTAGAATTATGAGTTTGAATATAAACTATGAGAGACATGGGTGGGAGAAGAGCGCATTAAGCGAGCAATTGGTTCAAGTTTTGAAGGTTTGAAAATAGAATTTAGATTCATTATCCTCTTGTTTGATATGTATAGGATCATGGTCGGTCCTAGAGCAAGTCAGACAAGCCCATTGGCTTGGGCAACCCACCTTCTATGGACAACCCCCCACAGGGCCGGTCCAGGAGTAGCCAAAAAATCTTGTTAAAAATTTCTAATAATTGGCACTTTGGCAGCCACCCTAAATCTTGGGCCCTGGTGTTAGCAAAGCTGCAAATATAACAAATTAGAACCCATGAGCCACCCTAGGTCTCTGACTCACCCACTTATTGAAAAATTAAAAAGCTGCTCTCTCTCTCTCTCTCTCTCTCTCTTTCTCTCTCTCTCTCTCTCTCTCTAGTTGTCACGTCCTAGTCCCAAAATACGTAGGATTAGGAATATGTAACACGCCCAGCCGTATGTATACGAACTCCAATATGTGGAAATCATATACACAAGTACGCTGTATATGAATATGCAAATCCATCAGTGGTAATATACTGTCATAACAAGTCACACAAAATCTATGTCTCATCCACATCACAAATAATCAGTAGAAATAAACGCTGAATAATAACTGAGTATCCAAAATGAGTATCAAGTCTGATAGTCGGGTGGAAACAAATCCACTACAAAACGACTATCCTGAGGTAGCAAAATAACTAAACACCGTCAATAGATCACAGATACTCTGAGGGTAGGATCTCCTCAGTCAGGTACGTAGAGTCAGGTCCCGGTCCGTACTCCTGTGGGTACTCATGCTCGTGATATCTGGAAAGGGACCAGGTCCTCAGAGGGACGTAACAAGATACAGAAAAACATGCCAATAAGTACTGAAATATAAACATCCAATGGTCACCTAACCATCTAAGTGAATGCAGTTTGAGAACAACTTTCCACCAAGTGGGCTATCTGGCCAAATAATGGGATTGGCGTGACTCTCTCGGAGAATCAGGAGCCTCAAAGCATGTCGTCTTTTGAACGGCAGAGGCCGCCAGAAATATATAGTGGTCATCATCACCCGTTTCTCTGGTAGAGAATCCGGGCGGACAGAAAAAAGTGCAAAGGAGCCCAAATGTTTTACTTATTGTTCTTCCCACCCCATGCTCTAAGCATGCCATATCCATGACATGATAAATCCTCTAAATAACTGCCAGGTCTACTAGCATACAAAGTTTCTATCATCAGTCATCCCTAACGCACGGCTTATACACACAGGCGGCCAATCCAATATGTAGTCCGAGAGCTATATGAGACTCACAACTCGTGTAACAACTGTGTCACGGCCAATGAACCAAATAATGCTCCATAATACTGGGGTGGTCTCATAAACAAGGTCCAATGCAAATATATAAATAAAACAGAATCATGTATCATTTGGAATGTAAATAAGAGTATTGTGGCAAGGTACACTTGCCGAGCAAAAGTCCTGAATAGTGCAAGCGTTCCAACAGTGTTAAGCTTTGGTGTAAGAAGTGGAATTAGTTTTTAGGAGAGTTGTGATATATATAGGAATAAGGAGGCGGTAAAATTTACTTAATGGATAAGAAACTGTTGCTACTGCTATTTTCCTTTTATTGGCTTAGGTGTGCGGTTGAGGATATTTTTAAGGAGTGGTGGAATTAGAAACTTACACGTGTGGGAAAGCAAAACAAAAAAAAGTTGAGTTTTGCTTCTGCTGCTGATATTCTCTTCTCCTAATGGTTTTTACGCGTAGTAAAAAGGAAAGTTTACGCAGAGGTTGGTTTGATACTACTGCTGCTGGGTTTATGCGCGGTGGGTTTTGCTATTACTGTTGATATTTACGCGCGGAGAAGTATACGCAGTATGGTGATCGGTTTGCTGTTGACTGCTTTACGCGAAAAGGCTGCTACTGCTATTTCCTTATTTTACGCGCGGTGAAATTTACTCGATGTGGTGAACTGCTTCTAATTAACTCTTTACTTTACGCGGAAAGGGTGGTTTAATGGTTTTGCGGGTTTTGGGTTGGATCCAATAGGAAATTATATTTTCTCTATTTTAGCTCATTATTACTAATAATTACATAATTATAGAATACGATTTTTAGAATTAGGGTTCTTACATTCTACCCAACTTATAAAAATTTCGTCCTCGAAATTAAAACTAAGCCACGGTAGAAAGTCAAGAATTGTAGGAGATATAATTTTAACAAAGTAAATTTATACCTTGGTCTTCGAATAGGTTCGAAAAATGTTGGCGCATGTTGTCCTCGCGTTCCTAAGTAGATTCTCCTGGCGAGCCATGCTTTCATGCTATGCGGACCAAGGGAATAGACTGGTTTCTTAATACTTTCTCTCGACGATCGAGAATTCCTACGGGTTGCTCTTGATATGACAAGCTTGGCCCAATGGTGATCTCCGAATGATCGAGAAGATGACTGCTGTCTGCCACATATCGCCTAAGCTGCGACACATGGAATACGTCATGTACTCCCTCAAGTGAAGGTGGTAGTACAAGTCGATATGCTACTTCTCCCACTTTCTCTAGCACGTCAAATGGTCCAATATACCTTGGACTCAACTTGCCACACCCTCCAAATCGAATAGTGCCTCTGGTAGGTGATATTTTTAAGAAGACATGATCTCTCTCTTTAAACTCCAAGGGACGACGATGAAGGTCTGCCCATTGTTTCTGCCTGTCTTGCGCTGCTCGCAAGTGTCCTTGTATCTTTTTAACTGTCTCAATGGTGTTGATTACTAACTCTGGTCCCAGAATCTGACGTTCTCCTACATCACTCCAACACACAGGAGACCTACACTTCCTTCCATACAATGCTTCAAACGAAGCCATCTGGATGCTTGCCTGATAGCTATTGTTGTTAGAAAACTCCACAAGCTGTAGGTGGTCCTCCCATGATCCTCCAATGTCTAACATACAAACCCTCAACATATCTTCTAATGTCTGAATAGTACGTTCTGACTGCCCGTTTGTCTGTGGGTGATAAGATGTACTGAACTTTAGATGAGTTCCAAGGCTTTCTTGCATGCTTCTCCAAAAATGTGATGTAAGGCGTGAATCTCTGTCTGACACAATGCTGACTGGTATGCCGTGCAATCTTACGATCTGTCTCATATATAAGTCAGCCAAAGCTTATGTAGATTGGCCAACTCTGAAAGGTAAGAAATGGGCTGACTTGGTGAGTCGGTCCACTATTACCCATACTGCATCTCTTCCACTTGGACTCTTGGAAAAACCCGAGACGAAGTCCATAGTGATGTGCCCCCACTTCCACTCTGGAATCGAAAGTGGTTGCAATAATCCTGCTGTTCTCTGATGCTCCGCTTTTACTTGCTGACATATTAGACATTTAGCTACAAAACCAGCTATCTCTATCTTCATTCCATGCCACCAATAATGCTGTCTTAAGTCACGATACATTTTGGTGCCTCCAGGATGAATAGAATATATTGAACTATGTGCTTCTGTCATTAGCTCCTGTCGAATTTTTCCATTTGGAACATAAAGACGATCACCACATCGTAATGTCCCATCATCATGGATGCGCAGTCCTGTTTGCTCTCCGGCCTCTATTCTTTCCTTTAATCTTCTAAATCTAGCGTATGTAGGCAATGCTGTCTTGATTCTCTCTACTAGTGATGATTGTAGTTGTAAGTTGGCTAATGTCCCGTCTGCTCCGGGTAATATCACTTCAATGCCAAGACATTGCAAGTCTTTCAATAATTCCTTCTGTGTTGTTAAAAAGTAAACTGTTGGCTTCCGGCTTAATGCGTCTGCTACAACGTTAGCCTTGCCTGGATGATAATGTAGCTCTATCTCAAAATCTTTCATCAACTCGAGCCATCGACGTTGCCTCATATTTAATTCCTTCTGTGTGAAGACATACTTGAGACTTTTGTGGTCTGTATATATTTCCACTCGTTCCCCATATAAGTAATGTCTCCATAACTTTAGAGAAAATACAACGGCTGCAAGTTCCAAGTCATGAGTTGGATAATTCTTCTCATGTACTCGTAATTGCCTAGATGCATATGCAATTACCTTGCCATGATGCATCAATACGCATCCCAACCCTTTTCCTGATGCGTCACTGTAGATCACATAGCCTCCTGATCCTGATGGAATAGTTAATACTGGTGTTGTAGTCAGTCGCTTCTTTAATTCCTCGAAAGCGGCTTGACACTCGTCGGTCCAGATAAACTCTTGATCTTTGCAAGTCAACCGAGTCATAGGTGTTGCTATCCTTGAGAAGTTTTCCACGAACCGTCGGTAATATCCCGCAAGTCCAAGAAAACTTCTCACTTCCGCTGCTGATTTAGGAACAGGCCATGTCTCAACTGCCGAGATCTTTTCTGGATCAACAGAAATACCATCTCCTGTAATGACATGTCCAAGAAATGAAATTTTGTCCAGGAAGAAATCACATTTGCTGAGCTTTGCATATAGATGCTCTCTCCTCAATGTTTCTAGGACAATTCGCAGGTGCTTCTTGTGCTCCTCGTGGCTCTTTGAATAGACAAGTATATCATCTATGAAGACAACCACAAACTGGTCTAAATACTGATGGAAGACTCGATTCATTAAGTCCATAAAGATAGCTGGAGCATTGGTCAATCCAAATGGCATAACCAGAAACTCGTAGTGCCCGTATCTTGTTCGGAATGCAGTTTTTGGAATGTCCTCCTTCTGTACTTTCACCTGGTGATATTCCGATCTTAAATCTATCTTTGAGAATATCTTGGCTCCACTAAGTTGATCAAATAATTCATCAATGCGTGGTAGTGGATATTTATTCTTCACAGTCAATGCATTTAATGCTCTATAGTCAATGCACATACATACTGACCCATCCTTCTTTGATACAAACAATACTGGTGCTCCCCAGGGTGATGCACTTGGTCGGATGAAACATTTTTCTTCCAGTTCTTTCAATTGTGTTTTCAGTTCATCCATCTCCTTCTTCGCCAGTCTATAAACATGTGATGCTATGGGTGCTGCTCCCGGTGTTAATTCAATCAAAAATTCTACGTCTCTATCTGGGGGTAGTCCTGGTAATTCTTCTGGAAAGACGTCTGGGAATTCTGAAATAATAGGATGATAAACAACGTCGTCCATTGCGAGTTGCATACCATCAAGGATTTCTGTGGATCCTCGTGTAAACTCAAGTTCAGGCTGGCCTGGTACCTTAAAAAGAATGCTTCCTCCAAAGCAATCGAAGAAAGCCTGGTACTTGCTTAGCCAGTCCATTCCGAGCACAATATCAAAAGTTGGCATAGGAAGGACTAAGAGTCGGGCATTCATTTCTCTGCCACGTATGACTATAGGGCACGATCTACAAATTCTACTAATAGGTACAACTCCTCCCCCGGTAAGAATTCTAATACAACTAGGTAAAGGTATAGAGGCAATGTTGTGTTTGGCAATAAAACTAGATGATATGAATGAGTGGGTGGCTCCAGTATCAAATAATGTCGTAGCAGGAAAAGTAAAAACAAGAGTGATACCTGCCATGACATCAATCTCCTGATTCATGTCATCCATTTCCATTGCAAAATCTTGTCCATTTTTCTGTGGTTGTCCCTGTCTAGCCCTCGTGAATTGATCCTCATGTGTAGGTAGTGGCGGTCCTCGCTGGAATCCCCCTGTTGCTGGAGGTCGAGGTACTCCTGGTATTATCATTTGCTGAGCTGGCTTGGTTGCTGGAAGTGCTAGTCTCTGTGCTGTTGGTGGAAGGGTCAATGCTTGTTGCATAGGACAGTCCTTTAATATATGCTGTCCGGAACCACATTGCATGCATTGTCCCAAACGGACCCGATAGTCTCTTGAGATGTGCCCGCGTCTCCCATAATAATTGCATTGAGGCTTCTCTGTGATCTGATATGGTCCTGCTCTGTGTTGGTACTGCTGTTGCTGAGCTAAAGGACGTCTAATAGGTCCTCCTTGTTGTGTCCTTGCCGGTCCTTGTTGCGTCCTCAGTTGGCCTCCTTTTCCTCGGCTAATAGTTTCTTGCAATCTAGCTTCTGTCAGTAACTCAGCATAAGAGATTCGGGACTGGGAGCTAGTATAGTGTTGGAGCTCTTTAGTCAGTCCACGATGAAACCTCTTAGCCTTGGCCAAGTCATCTGGTATCAAAGCAGTGCCATATTTGCTAAGGCGACTAAACTCAGCATCATACTCGTCCACTGTTCGATTCCCCTGCTCCAGGTGGAGAAACTGGTCGTATAATGCATCTCTGACGGTGTCCGGAAAGTACTTCCTTTCAAAGCACTCCAAGAATTGTTCCCATGTCTGGTATGTACCCAGCTGGCGCTCCATGGATTCCCACCAGTGATGAGCATTACCATCTAGAAGCGTTCTCACACATGTCATCCACAGCTCTGTAGGTAGCTGTGATGCTTCTAATAACTTCCGAGTGTGGGTGATCCAGTTGGTAGTTTCTTCTGGGCTCTCAATGCCTTTGTACGGCCTTGGACCCATTTGTACAAAGTCTTTTACTGAACCAACTCTAGCTCGTGTTTCTAGAGCTAGTGTTTGAGCTGGTGTAGTAGTCTTTGCAGCCATCTGTTCAAGTGCTGCTAGAAACTCTTGTCTCTGTTCTGCTGCTTGCTGTCTCTGCTCTGCAGCTAGTGTAGCGGCCTGTTGTTGCTATTCCTTCATTATCATCTGGAAGAATTGGAACAGTTGAGCCTGACCATCCTGCGGTGTTGATGAGGCTGGGAGGTTCCCATTTGGTGGAACAGGAAAATCAGATGGAACTGGATTATGAATCTGTCCACATGGTCCTGAAAGTCTAGGATTCGTTGAGGTTCCTTCTTGAGTCTGACCATTGACTCCAGGAGTTGAGTCACCATCGGTGACAGTACATCCCTTCTGCATATCCATTTCTCTGTAGGTGATGTACACAACGTTTAGAAAGAGTACAGGAATCAAACAGAGAGGTAAAAAATTTGTCGGCGTAAAATATAGTCTCAGAAATATCTGCGTAAAGCAGAGAAGCGTAAAGTAAGGTTTTAGAGTTGTCTGCGTAAAACAGAGACTCAAAGAAGTCAGCAAGATAGAGCTTCAAAACTGTTCGCGTAAAATAGGGCTTCAGAACTGTCTGGAAAAAATCTGCGTAAAAGTTTCCGTGCGTAAAGTCTGATGCATAAACTCTGCGCGTAAAAATCTAACATACGTTGTAGCGTTAAGTTGATTTCGAGGATCTTTTTTTTTCCTCGGACGGATTTGTCAGTCAAATCAGTGATCTTGACATCTGACAAAAGTACTATACGATGATCGAGAGGACGGCTGTGATGATGATTTGTACAGAGACCCAGGTTGTCGTCTTGTGGTATATCTAATACAAGTTGTTTTTACGCATCCTCAATAGAAAAGTTTAAGGCTTCTAAATACGCTATCTATAGGAATGAGTTTTACGCTCAAGATAAGACAAAATCAGACGCTAAGTTAAAAGTTATTTCTGCACAAGGCTCAAGGCATATCTCTGCATTTAATGCACGAGATTTGGTTCTTAATTGGTCATGTCTGAGAAATCTAAAGCTAAGACGGTGATAATACGCTCACTACGCCTAATCAAGCTATTTATGCTGGTTTCAGGTATCAATTGATTTACGCTGGATATTTTACCTATGTGGCTTACATATCGTGTCCTACACAGGACTAAGAACACTATTGGAACGTGGTTTAACAGTTATTGTAACTGCAGCGTAAAATAGGCAGTCTTCTACATAGTTTGGCCTTTACGCCAACAAGATAGTCATTTGGCTCTTACGTCAGCTTAGGGTAAATGGTTTTTGGCGTAAACTTTGGTTTTATCCAAATAGGAAATGGTTGATAGGAAGAATAAAGTTTAATCAAGTGTGGATGAGATCCTTATACTCTATTCCTATACACAGGCTTGTTTGGTACAGTTATGTAACCAAGACAATATATTCAGGACCTGTATGGGCCACCACCAAAAATATGTCACGTCACAGTCCCAAAATACGTAGGACTAGGAATATGTAACACGCCCAGCCGTATGTATACGAACTCCAATATGTGAAAATCATATACACACGTACGCTGTATATGAATATGCAAATCCATCAGTGGTAATATACTGTCATAACAAGTCACACAAAATCTATGTCTCATCCACAGCACAAATAATCAGTAGAAATAAACGCTGAATAATAACTGGGTATCCAAAATGAGTATCAAGTCTGATAGTCGGGTGGAAACAAATCCACTAAAAACGACTATCCTGAGGTAGCAAAATAACTAAACACCGTCAATAAATCACAGATACTCTGTGGGTAGGATCTCCTCAGTCAGGTACGTAGAGTCAGGTCCCGGTCTGTACTCCTGTGGGTACTCCTGCTCGTGCATATCTGGAAAGGGACCAGGTCCTCAGAGGGACGTAACAAGATACAGAAAAACATGCCAATAAGTACTGAAATATAAACATCCAATGGTCACCTAACCATCTAAGTGAATGCAGTTTGAGAACAACTTTCCACCAAGTGGGCTATCTGGCCAAATAATGGGATTGGCGTGACTCTCTCGGAGAATCAGGAGCCTCAAAGCATGTCGTCTTTTGAACGGCAGAGGCCGCCAGTAATATATATAGTGGTCATCATCACCCGTTTCTCCGGTGGAGAATCCGGACGTACAGAAAAAAGTACAAAGGAGCCCAAATATTTTACTTATTGTTCTCCCCACCCCATGCTCTAAGCATGCCATATCCATGACATGATAAATCCTCTAAATAACTGCCAGGTCTACTAGCATACAAAGTTTCTATCAGCAGTCATCCCTAACGCACGGCTTATACATACAGGCGGCCAACCCAATATGTAGTCCGAGAGCTATATGAGACTCACAACTCGTGTAACAACTGTGTCACGGCCAATGAACCAAATAATGCTCCATAATACTGGGGTGGTCTCATAAACAAGGTCTAATGCAAATATATAAATAAAACAGAATCATGTATCATTTGGAATGTAAATAAGAGTATTGTGGCAAGGTATACTTGCCGAGCAAAAAGTCCTGAATAGTGCAAGCGTTCCAACAGTGTTAAGCTTTGGTGTAAGAAGTAGAATTAGTTTTTAGGAGAGTTGTGATATATATAGGAATAAGGAGGCGGTAAAATTTACTTAATGGATAAGAAACTGTTGCTACTGCTGTTTTTCTTTTATTGGCTTAGGTGTGCGGTTGAGGATATTTTTAAGGAGTGGTGGAATTAGAAACTTACACGTGTGGGAAAGCAAAACAAAGAAAAGTTGAGTTTTGCTTCTGCTGCTGATATTCTCTTCTCCTAATGGTTTTTACGCGTAGTAAAAAGGAAAGTTTACGCAGAGGTTGGTTTGATACTACTGCTGCTGGGTTTATGCGCGGTGGTTTTTGCTATTACTGTTGATATTTACGCGCGGAGAAGTATACGCAGTATGGTGATCGGTTTGCTGTTGACTGCTTTACGCGGAAAGGCTGCTACTGCTATTTCCTTATTTTACGCGCGGTGAAATTTACGCGATGTGGTGAACTGCTTCTAATTAACTCTTTACTTTACGCGGAAAGGGTGGTTTAATGGTTTTGCGGATTTTGGGTTGGATCCAATAGGAAATTCTATTTTCTCTATTTTAGCTCATCATTACTAATAATTACATAATTATATAATACGATTTTCAAAATTAGGGTTCTTACACTAGTCATCATCTTTCTACCTCAGGAGTCGGGGGCATACTTTCCCCTGGGTTCTTTTCGTCTGCCCGCTGCTCTCTTCTGTCCGGCCTTGAAAGAGTCAGGTGCGCTCTCTCTCTCTCTCTCTCTCTCTCTCTCTCTCTCTATATATATATATATATATATATATATATATAATTTGTTAGATTCATTTTTTTTAATATGTTAGATCTCATATCTTATCAAATAAAATGATACTTTCAATATGTGAGATTTCTTCAGTGACTCACTCTTCAACCCTCACTTTAATAAGTTTTTAATAAATTTTTAGTAAGGGCAGCTGACTTTTTTTGGAACAATGTGCTGTAGATCAAATGATACTTTCAAAATGATACTTTGTACAATATAATACATTTTTATAATAGATCTAGAATTTAATAAGGACTGAATGTTATAGATCAAGCCTTTTTATAATAAGGGTTGTTCAAAGAACTTTTATAATTGTCTAGGATTTAGCCTTTAGGATCCTGAAGTTTCTGCAGTTCCAGCCGGAAGAAGGAGTTAGGTATGAATAAGGGTCAAGGGGTAAATTATATATGTGATTTATCATTTATTTTGTATCTATATACTTTTATTGTAACTAGTTTTTGAATAAGAGTCAAGGACAACTAAAATTTGCTCCGACTAGGACAACCTGACCTCCTGGGCCGGTCCTGTATAATAGGATTGAAAATTAGAAAAAAATAGGAGGGGCTTCATATTCTCATTGTTGTGGAAAAATAATTTCCAAGACCCCTCTCTGGAATAGTTTTGCTTTTCTAGAAATATTGTTTGAATATTTTGTTTGGACAATAACATCATCATTTTACTTTTAAAATTTTAACTTCTATTACAAATATGAAAATTTAGGTAATAGAATCATGAACGGATATTTATAGAAAACTAAATAAATTAAGATTTTTTTCTATATTCCTAACATAACCATAGATAGATATAAAAATGTTGAAAAAAAAAATCCGTAAAAATAAAATAAAATAATTTTTTTTTTAAATATAAAATTTTCATCCAAACGGCCCTGAAGTTAAACAAGGATAACAGTGTAGCATGGGGACTTTGCACTAGCATCGGCCTTTTACGCTCCAAATGAGTTATGCTTCAATAATCATTGTGCTGAACTTACCTTCATTTTGCATTCAATATTTACTACCGTTCATCCAGAGGTGGATGAAGAAGTATTAAACAATTCATGATCTTTCGGTTAATAGTTTGACACTAAGGCATCCTTTTGTTCGCAAAGGAAATCATTTTTTTGCTTAAAAAAATTGAAAGAAAAAGTAAATCAATGTGGTGAGTGAAAAAATTATTTTTTTTGCTATTTTTTTTAGGAATCAAATTTTTTTTTATATTAAAAAAATAATTTTTAGATTCCGTAAGCCAAACGTGACTTAATAGGAAAAAAAATCCGGTTTAACCGACAATAGTTTGACACCAATTGAGTTTTTTTTTTTTTTTTTTTTCTGACGTGGCTTGTTTTATGTTGTTTGGTACAGTGTAAATTTGTTTCATTATTCTTTTTTTTCAACAAAACAAGGCAAAAGATTGCCAACTTTTACTTAAAGATTGCCAACTTTTACTTAAAAGTAATAATTATATTATAGACATTTTGTATGTATTACTATAGTTTAGTGGAAAATTATACTTACGACCAATTGGTATAAAATTAAGAACTCATGAGTCATGGAGATTTTGAAGAAAAAAATATCGAGAAGTAATAATATTAATATCAATTTCCACAGTTCCTTGCCTGAATTTGTTC